>PVJC01020233.1:12400-29503 GCA_004026665.1 Murina feae
GCCCACCCCACACACCCCAGGGTCCACCACCCATAACCTGTTTTGCAGAGTGTCATGAAGGAATTTTAAAAGGTGAAGGAAAGAGAGTGAGAAGGCTGGGACCTGCTTTAGAAAGGGTGATCTGGGAGTCTTCACTGAGAGAAGAGAGTACCAGTAAGATTTCCACCTGAAGCTTGAGAAGGAGTCAAGTGAATTAGAGGGGTGGAGCAGAGCACTCTGGGTCACTCCTGCTGCTATAAAGGCAGGAAAGATCTTGGTTTGTTAAAGAAGCAGAAAGGGCATCATTGTGCTCTGGTTAGTGATGGCATGAGATGAGGCTGGAGAAAAGGCAGGAGGAAGATCTGACAGGCTTTGTAAAATTTGAGAGGTGGTTTTATTTTAAATTTACTCAAGATCAGTACTCGCAGTTTGAGGACTGCAGTAGTGAGGGCTCTGATGCCCTCCCTCCTTCCTGCCCCAGCTTGACCCACCCCTCCCCATTTCCTCCCCAGCTCTGGCTGCCTTCCTGGAGGAGCAGAAGGAAACCTATACTTCCAGGAGACAAGAGAACTTGGATGCTTTGGAGACTGCCAGGCAAGGGTCTTTGAAGGGATCAGAGATGGCTCAGGTGACAGAGAGTGGACAAAGAGGAAGGACTCATGGAGATAAGCTCTGGGACTCTTTGTCATTTGGCCCTATTCTCCTGAAAGTCAGTGATGGGGCAATTCTCTCATCTCTGTCTCTGCCTCTGTCTCTGTCTCTCTCTCTCCCTAACTCTGACCCTTCCAGCCACCCCCAACCCCAGACGACAGAAAGCAGCAGAATTCCTCTCTGAAGGAGCTTTCTTGGGAGGCCTGGGCTTTTCAGAGCCAGCACTACTGCAGTAACATTTACCACATCGATTTGGGAAGGAAGAAGCACAGAAAGCCGGTCCAGGCAGAAGGCAGGAAAGTCGGGAGTGTCTCTGGTTTAATCTTTCCTTCTCTGTTTTATTTTTAAAAATCCACTTTGTAAAGATATATGGTGTCTAACTTTCTGAAAAGGGAAGCAGCAAAGAAACTCCTTCTGGTGTGAATGAAAAGAATTATATAAACCACAGTAAATTTAGTATAAAATTACATCGCCAGCCCCAGAGTAGAAAATGCTTTTCCATCCTACATTAGCGATGTCCAAGGACCCATTACCCTGCACTTTCAGTTTGCTGAACTTAAAGGGACACACACACAGGCATGCAGGTGAGGTCCAGCTCATGGGATGGAAGCTGCTGGAACACATTAATTATTTGACCTTCCTTAGGGAACTGGGTTTTACGTAAGTTCCTCCTTGTATTTATACTTGTCTCTACTTTCTAAACTGGGTCTTGGGCTCTTGCTGCTTCTTGGGATCCACAGATCGGGATTTCCTGAAGTGCCAAGAGTTCCTGAAGTCCTGGGGCTGCCTCTACCCAGGCTCCTATGAGGCTTCTAGGCTGAGAGGAGAGCTCAGTGCCAAGCTCTGCCACTTCAAGCTGTGTGACCTTGGGCAAGTTACTTAATGTCTCTATGCCTGTTTCCTCTTGCGTAAAATGATGATGACAAAAGTATAAAGGCACCCATTTACCTCAAAGGACTGTTGTGGGGTTTAATTGAGGAAATGTGTTTGTAAGCTCTTGGTGCAGTGCCTGACTCATAGTAATTTTTCAAGAAAAGTTACCTGCTTTTATAGTCAACTCCTTGTTCAATTGTTCTGGAAAAAGTTGTCATTTCCCTCTAAGATGGGAATTTTCTCCAAAGGATGCTGTGTGGCCCTCATCATGTGGTATCCCAGCCAAACATGCTTTATTTATTCATTCATTCAATAAACATTTATTGTGCTCTTACTATGTGCCCAGTGCTGAATTAGATCTGTTGATAAAAGACAAATACACACTATCCTGGCCTTTTAAGGGTTTACTGACATTGGACAAGATGGATATGAAAGCTACCTTGCAGGCTGGAAATGACCACAGGGTGGAGAGGCAAAGGAAGACCTAAGGTGAGGCTTTCCTGAGCCATCCTTGGTTCCTGGGTGACCAAGACAGGATTAGAAGTAGCCAGGGGTCCTCTGTGGAGCAGGTCAGTACAGACATGGGAGAAGACTGTGGGTAGATACTCAAGGCTGTGAGAACCCATAGCCACAGCAGAGCCCAGGTATGGTGAATTGGCCAAGGGATAAGGGAGACATGGGCTTTGACCCAATCCAAAAAAAAGAGATAGATCATAGATTACGTAAGCACAGATGTGGCTAGTACACCAGCAGGACAAAACCCAGCCAGGAGGAGAGGGCATGGTTCTGGAGACCAAATAACTCGAGAATCCTGAAATTTCCCCTGTACCCTGAGGCTCCATAAGTTCCCCCTTCTTCCCTCTTCTAGTTGAGGGAGAGGAGCAAGGCAAGTGAACAAAATGAGAGACTGAGCATCTTTTGTCTGGACTGGCATTTCCTAAGAGGACTATTGCATTACTGGGTGAGCTCAAGCTCTAAACCGATTGCATACTTGGCTATGTCCCCCCCGCCCTTCCCCACTTTCTTGGGGGAAGTAGACCCCAAGCTGTAGATAATAGAGCTCATTTTCCCTCACATCTGAATTGTAATATGATTAATTTTGTGACCCCTTCCCTTATGTATATGCACCATACCTAGCATAGATCCTAGCACCAAAGTGACACTTTATAAATGCCGCAAGTCTGCATAGTGAAAAAAATAAGTTCATGAACAAGTCATATCTGCCTCTCTGGATCCCATTTCTGTAAGACATAAGCCAATAAGTGATTTATGTATAGATTACAGCCCTGGGTTTTTGCCCATCACTCCTCCTTCTTCAGGCTTGGACCACACCCAGGCCCTCACTATTCTGAAAGTGGGAAGAGAGGCAGTGGGCCTATTTGGACCTGGGACCAGTGCCATTTTGCGCCTGGAAACTTAGTGTATTTTAAATCAAGTTCCCAAGGATGGTCTAACTCCATGCCACCCACAGGTCTCCACCCTGGCCACACAGCACACTCAAACACACACACAGCCGAGCTGAGATGCCATGTGTATGGGAGGGGTCCTCAGAGCAGAAGGATCCTGGGTCTGGTTTCATGATGAAATGAAGATGGGGGTGGGGTGAGAAGGAGTAGCATGTGAAGGGCCTACCTCACTACTGGGAAGATGCTATGCTAAACATTCGTAGCCAAAATCATTTATCCCTTTGGGAAGGTCAGTGTCAGATGGGAGAGAATAGTTCCTGACCCAGCCAGAGAAAGATTTTATTTCTCATGAGTCTCATGACTAAAATTGGGAAAGGAGGGTTTCACAAAGAGAGCCTGTGTCTCCTGCCTGGGGCAGGTGGGAACTCAGGGAAGGGAGCAAGCTGGGGTGTGGGAATGACATCATGGGAGTAGGGGAGCGCTATGGCATTACAGACATGTAGGAACTTCCTGGGTGAGAAGTCTCCAGGAGGACTAAACAGCTCAGGATCCTATTTCTGGCTTTAATAACAGCCCTGATGACAACCAACCACAGGAGAGGGGTGCAGGCAGGCAGCTCTGTCAGTGAACAGTGGAATGAGGGTTTTCTATGAGGTCTGGTGGTCTTTAATGCAGGGGTAGGGTGCGTAATGTGGGATGTATTTTTAGTAGTGAGAAGGCACCGATGCCTAAAAAAGAATGGAAAGTAGTGGGAAATTGATACCACAACAGGGCTTCAAAGGCATCCCTAAAATACAGTTGAGGAGGCTGTGTGGGCACAAAGCAGTGAGTGAGAGCAGAAGCCCTGCCACCTCCTAGCTTGTGTCCTTGGGAGATTAACTTAGCCTCTCAGGGACTCAGTTGCCTCTTCTGCAAATGGGGATAATAATAGCATCTCTCTCTCTCTAGATTGTTAAGATCGAATAAATTCCTACATCCTTGTAAACAGCGAGAATAATACTTCGCTCAAAGAACGTGCTCAGGAAAACTTAATTATTATAGTGGAAAGAGAGCTGGCATAGGAAACAGCAGCCTGAATTTTAATACTGACTCCACCAGTGACCAAGTGAATGCCTCGTTGGGCCTCAGTTTCATCGTTTGCAAAAAGAAAATGAGGGACTAGGTAATCTCAACTTTCTCTTCTGGCTCTGACATTTTAAGACCTTGATTTTGTGAAAATGAGGGACTAGGTAATCTCAACTTTCTCTTCTGGCTCTGACATTTTAAGACCTTGATTTTGTCATCTAGATAAAGTTGATACAAGTCCACTCTGCTTTTGCTCCAAATTATCTCAGGCAAATCAGTGTCTACAGTGCCACTATCAGGTATGGGAGCCTTTCAGGTACGCATGCTCTTTAACCCTCTGCTCCCTTCTTCAGAAAAAAAATGGTCCTGGGAGTGATTTCTGAGTATTAAATCAGTAATACATGGGATAAAATTATTTCCTCCAAAAATAAATGGTCCTGGGTGACATTAGTTCACAGAGCATGATGCAGAAAGAAGGGAAATGGGGAACCATGAATCTAAATTGCTAGCACATAATTTTATTTAGCATAGGGTCTGCCCTATGTGGCTTTTTAAATAAAATATGAAGACATAGCAATTGCAGCATGAGGAATCTAGTTTAGATACAGGTAAAAATCCAATTAATCCTATCTAATAAAGAGGGAATATGCAAATTAAGCATCACACCATCACAAAGATGGTGGTGTCCATAGCCACAAGATGGCAATGCCCAGTCCCCTCAGCCCTGCTGGGGGATGGGAGGATGGGGGTGGTGGTGGCAGGTGCAGAGTGCAGCTGGACCCAGCCTCAGCCACCCAGCCACCCAGGGCCAGCCCGAGGCACAGGCAGATGCCTAGCTGCCCAGAACAGCCCACGGTGCAGGCAAGCCTCAGATGGTGGCTGCCCAGCCACCCAGGGCTGCCTGAGGCTCAAGTAATCAGGGCCGGCTGAGGCTTGTGCTGCTGGAGCGGCAGCAGCAGAGGTGTGATGGGGGCATTGCCTTCCCCTGATCCCTGGGTCACTTCCTGCCCCTGAGGGCTTCTGGACTGTGAAAAGGGGCAGGCCAGGCTGAGGGACCCCCCTCCAGTGCATGAATTTTCTAGTAGAACATAAAAGGTAAAAAACAAATAAACAAAAAACTTTGAATGGGACACTGAAGGAGGTTAGGAACGAATGATGGACTAGATAAGTTCTTGCACGTCCATCCATCCCTCTGAGTCAAGCTGTGGTTCTAGGCCGTTTGGGTTCCTCTGAGAGTGGACATCTGCATATCCATGGTAGAGCCCGTTCTTCCTAAACATCTTGGAAGTTTTGTGGCTTCTGAAACGATAGCTTACTTGGCCTTCCACAGAAAGCCCAGGGTGGGGATATACTGCATAATAATTCAGTGATATGCTCCCTGCTGGGCACTGCAGATTGTGCTCAGAAAGTATTTCAAATGATCCAGTCATCAGGAAAAAATTTCTTTCATCAGAAATTCAGATGACAGAATTATTGTCATGCAAACCAGAAGTTGAGTGCTCAGCAAATGGTCCAGAGATAGAAGAGGGGAGTGAGCAGAAAAGGAAGGGAGAGGAATGTGGGAATTCCAATGGGCTATTATGTGGATGCCCTCTCTCTACAACTCAAGCCCAAGAAATTAGACCAGTAATGGAAGCAGTTTATGAAGTCATTGTTCAGAGGTAAGGGGAAGAAATAGGTCAAGGGAAATGAGATGCTCTTAGGTATTATTTTTTTCCGATCACTGAGAAAAAAATCAGGGTAACAAAGTGGTTTTCTCATACCCTTCCATAGTACTTTGTAGGCCTCCACCCCACTGATGAGGTTCTGTTCCACACTGGGGAACTGCAAAAGGTGATAATGGGGGAGAAGCATTCATATAACATTCATTCATTTGTTCCATATTTATTGAGAATCTACTGTATGCCAGACACTGTGCCACGTGGTCAGGAACACAGAGAAATTAGACACTGTCCCTGCAGGCCAAGAGAACCAATTGTCATAATTGTCAGCAGAGTAGAGTGGTATGCTAGAAGGAGGTAAGACATGTTCAGAAAGCACAGAAGTGGAGCAGCTGAGTCTGTCTGGAGTTTGAGTGAGACCATGCTGATCAGAATCCTGAAGGAGAGTAGAAAATGAAGTTGAGAGAAGGCCTTTGGGACACAGAGACCATAAATGAAAAAGGGTGGCAATGTTGAAAATAACGGTGGAAATGGGGAAACTGGACACTGGGTAAAAGTGGGGTGTTGATAAGTGGAATCTGGAAAGGTCTTGAAGGGTTATGTGTGTGGCGTTCAGGGAGGAGAAGAGTTTGGGCAGGAGAGGGGTGTGGGTAGTATTGTCTTTAGAGAGAAGGTTCTGCTGCAGCATGGGGAATGGGTGGAGGCCCAGATCCTCAGGGGACTGTTATGGAGGAGTTGAACTAGGGAGATGGGAAAAAAAAAGACTGGGATAGAGTCATGAGATATGTGTGAGTGCAGTCAACAGGACCAGGGACTCACAGGATATGTGGGTTGAGGGTCAGGGGCAGAAAGAAGGAATGAGTGGGAAGGGTTTGAAAAAGAGAGGCAAGTAGAGGCAAAAAAGTGAGTGGATGTTTGTGAAGGGGAGATCTTCCTCCTTTTCTAGGAGAAAGTGCCCATTAATTCACTAAACTGTTGGATCATAGTCTAAATTGAGAGGGACCTTGAGGTGACTTATTAACCTCCTATCCAGTTCAGGCATCTCCTCTACAGCCCCCTCCTGGTGCTTAGTCATCCAGCTTCTCCATTCATTCAAGCATTCAACACATAATTAGTGTGCACCTACTGAATGTCTGGTGCTTTGCCAGGCCTTGAGGTTATGGTGGTGTACACAGGCTCATGGGGAAGAAGAAAGAGTGGCTAGAGGACAATAAAAGAATGAAGGCGTTTGGAAAACAAGGTCAACAAGTCCAGGCTTAAGGAATAATGGTTTGTAATACTTTCATAGACATTTCCTTAGAGCTGAGATGGCCCTTGATGTTGTCCCAAGCTGGAGCAAGGAGGCACCCCTTTAAGTTACTGGATTCAAGCTGCCCCTGGAAAGAAATGTGACCTTGGGAAGGCCATCCACCAAGTGCTGATGGCTGAGGGCTGTCTTCTGGTAGCAGCTGGGGAAATAAGTCCTTTGCCACTAGTGGGAGATCTGGGTGGTGCCTCTCAGTGTCTACCTCAGAGAGTGTGTGTCTGAGTGTTTTCTGAGTGTGTTGATGTGTCTATGAGTGTGTGTGTGCCTTTGTGTGTACATGCCTGTGTATCTATTAGAGTGTCTGTGTTGTAGTGCTTCCCTGTCTTGGATGAGGGCTGGGACAGCTCTGCAGGGGGCCAGTAAGTAAGCCTTGTCCCCTGCCACCTGATCATACACACTGCTTTGGTGGACCCTTCAGTTCCTTCCTGTTCCCTGTCCTGTTTGGGCCTGGTAAAAAGGGGTGGAATATGAGGTTTAGAGTGGTGTGCTTGGGTTCTCCACTAGTAATTTATGCTATTCTCACTCACTGAGAGGAAGGGAGAGAGGGCTATACTGAAAAGCTCTCTTGTGGAAATTAGAAAAAGGCACTCCTTGCTAACAGGCCTCATGTGAATGCACAGATTGGACAGATTCAACCCCCATGTGACCCCTCTACTGGGCATTCTCCAAGGTTGTCTTGTATGGACTATATTTTCTGAGCCATGAGCATGTGAATAGGGCTTTGGGGACCATGAGGAAATCTCTGCCATCTTCAGAATGTGACCTTCATATCACACTGTTGTCAGAGATCAGGAGGGCAGTGACTGTCATGAGATCATGCTCCCAGGGAAGACTCTTACTCAAAGGCTCCTAGAAGTCTTGACACTCCAAACTCAGGGAAGAAGAGAACCTAAGTATGGTCCTGGAGGGAGCCAATGCAGGTAAGAAATGGAGCCTCTCCAGGTGGTCAGCACCCACATCTGTCTCCCACATCAATGGGATGTGTCCAGTGTAATCTTCACAAATTGATTGCCTAATAGACACAGGAAGAGACATCACCAGGGATGAGGGTCCATGACCATTTTTGCAGAGATGGAAAAAACAGGACTGCTCTGGATTAGATCCATCCTGGAATTAAATCCAGGGTGGATTCCATGAGAGGTTTATCCAGTCTTTATAACTTGATGTCTCACCAAATACTTTCTCAAATAGACTATGACTCATTGTCATAGTGGGAAAAAAAACCCTCTCTTGCCCTAACTGGTGTGGCTCAGTGGATAGAGTGTCGGCCTGTGGACTCAAGGATCAGGGGCATGTGCCTTGGTTGTGGGCATATCCCCAGTGCTGGGTGTGTAGGAGGCAGCTAATTGATGTTTCTCTCTCATCAGTGTTTCTGGCTCTCTGTCCCTCTCCCTTTCTCTCTGTAAAAAATCAATAAAATATATATTTTTAAAAACCCTCTCTTTCCTAAGGTTTGTGCTGTCATGTTATTTTATACATGTAATTATTGGCTATGACAGAGTAACCCTGCTAGGAAGAGCATAGGACAGAATGGCAGGAAGTTTAGTGTCCTTGAATTCTTGAATGGTGGAGCTATAAGAAGCTTGAGGCCATCTCATCCAGCGCTCATAGCTCACAACTTGGGACAGACTTCTATCTTCTTTGATCCAACCTACAAAATAAACAATAAGAGCACAAGTGTACAGGGAATGCTCTCCCCTGCTTATCTCCTGCTGCCAGCCTACTGCAACCTACCAGCAGCCTGCAGCTCATGGGGTGCAGTGACTTACTTGCCCAAGATCATACAGCTGCTCAGAGGCAAGACCCATATCAATGTCTGGGGCTCCTATGGCAAAACGGTGTTCTCTCAATCCTAGGAATCTCTGGCTCTCTTATGATCTACATGGATAGGAGACATGAATGAACACCTAGAACTTACTTGTTACCTTCACGAGACAACAGCTTATACAATCTCTCTATAACCTCTTGTGCACGTGCATGCACACACACACACACACACACACACAAGCGTAAGCTCCTAGACTACAGAAAGGATCTAGGTATTGAGCATGCTGTGGCTGCTCAATGAATGCTTATTGAGTAAAAGAATGATGAATAGTAATGAATGTTTACCCTCCCAAAATCCCTGTGACCTTCACCAAAACCTTGATTCCAGAGACTCAGTTAAGCTATTTTACATGGGGGAGGAGAGAAGGAAGAAAAGAGAACAAGAAAATGTCACTACTATGGCAGGCACTTAAATGCATATCATCTCAGCAAATCCCATTTTAAAATGAGCAATCCCAAGTGAGCAATGTCACACCATAAAGGAGTGTCCCCACCACCCCCTGATGCCCATACATAAGGGCTTCAAGTACAACAGCTATGGCTTCTGCATCAATTTCTGTTTCTACTTATCCCTGGAAGGATCCGAAAAAGAAAATAACATCAGAACATCTGAAGACCCAAATCTCCCAATTCTACGCTTGCAGCCTTCCCCCTTTGTGAGACAGAGAAGCAGGAGAATATTAAGAAGAGCAAGTGCAGGAAACTAAAAATATCTTCAAAGCTTATGTAAATTCAGTGCACACAGAGGAGCTGGCCTTTGGGCTCCAGCTGTTCTCAGGGCTGACTTAGATGCCCTTGACATGGAGATCCAGACATTCTCAGAACCCGCCCACCATTTGTAACCTTTTAAAAATCTGCCTAATTGTGTTCCATGTTCTTTAAATTTATCACCCTTGGGAGTTGAGCTACAATATGCTAATGAAGCCATTGAAGAGTCCCAGACAGCCCTCCTTCCCAGCCTCTTGGGAGAACAGTGCTAGGTCAGACACATCCAGCCTTGGAATAACAGTGGCCTTTGAGAGGGGCTGTACCCCTACCCATTAGCATGTTAATGGAGAGGGAATCAAAAGATCACTTAATCAACACCCAATGAGAGCATCATTTCAATCAATAGCAGAGCTCATAAAAGTCCCATACCACTGACACTGCATAAAAACAATTCCTAACTGAGAATTAAACAAACTTTTATCTGAAGCAATATGAAGTTCAGACTGTAAAATAATGCCAATTTCAGAAGCACGTTTAGCTTCATGATTCAGTCTGGCAGCTTGTGTACACTTAGTGGATATATTTCCCTCACAGCTGACACGTTCCCTTCCTGGTTCTCACAGGAAGAAGAGACAGGTGTCACTTCGCGAAGGTCACAGTGCTGTTAAATGACGGAGCAGGACGGGGGCTCTAAGTGAGCAAATTTTAACCTTCGGTGACCCAGAGCCGGGCCGGGTCCTGGCTTTCCTGTTTTGTAACTGACACCCACAGAATGTAATTCAGCTCTTAGGTACTCGGGATGCTGGCTGCCAGGCTGGAAGACAAGTAGCTTTTAATGCACTGATGACACAGTCTTCCTGACATTAGAGGGATGGCCATGAACCAGGTGGCCAATTACTCTCAGAAAGCACAGCTCAATATCAATTGTGTTAAATCCAAATAGTCATATTCGGCAGAGGCTCTTCAGCATCCAGATGGACATGATTGAATATCCCATTCAACAGGGCAATTCATCTCATTACTGCAGAGTTCTACAGCCAGCTCCTTCTGGTGGGCCCAGAGAGACCAGGTCTTGGCCAATATTACGTATGTTCAGCAGGAATATTAATATAAAAGAAGAAACCCAAAATCTTCCAAGTCAACAGCATATCATTCTCATGTTAGATGGTATGATGCTTGAAATTTCCATTGAAAATCTGGTCAAGCTTCTGAACAAACACAAAGTAGCTTCTTTGGAGTGATCCTGGCTCTGCCTATGAACACTCTAGAAACCTGCCGATCTCCCCCAAAGAAGAGAATGGTTTCACCCCCTTAATGCTCACAGGTAAATATCACCTTTGCCTCCTTTTCATTTGGTGATTAAACTGTGTGGTGTTCCTCTTCATCAGCCCCAGAAAGCACCTGCACCTGCAGCATACACCTCACTCCCCTTGCAAAATACGCAGTGGGAGGCCTTGGTCTAGGGCACACCAGCCACTGCTTCATACATTCAGACAACAAAGTGGTTGCCAACTGGCTGAATTCAGCCACAGATCTGTGTGCAGTGCGCTCTCTCTCTCTCTCTCTCTCTCTCTCTCTCTCTCTCTCTCTCTCTCTCTCTCTCTCTCTCTCCATACACATACTACAAACACATATACACATACAGCGTGTTTTTCATACACATATAGCTTTGAATGGGCTTAGGCTATGACCTTCATTTTCCAGGTCCCCACAGTCCCCACTGACTCTCCTTGACACACTGTGTTTGGTTTCACTCATTTACCTTTTCTGCCTGGACACTGAGAAGGTTTGAGTTTGTAAAACCCATATAACATCACCCAGAAATGTGTATACTAAAGCAACAGATGATTCCTTTGGGGTAACACACTGGGATTACAGCCAGCAGGCAAATGAATAGCAATCAGCTCATCCAATTGCTTTCATCTGGCTCAAAAGGTATGGCTGGAGTTAGAGGAGGGACTCTGGGGTTAGTTACAACTCTACTTTTCTGCTTTTCTCTGTATTTGTAAATCATCCCTGAATACTTGACTCAGTATTGCATTTTGTCTCCTCAGGCTGCCACAACAGAATACCATAGACTGGGAGGCTTAAACAACAAATCTATTTCTCACAATTCTGGAGGCTGGAAGTCCAAGCAACATCAAGTTGCCAGGGTTGGTTTTTCATGTGCTTCCCGTCCCAGCTTGCAGACTGCCACCTTCTTGCTATGTCCTCACACAGTCTTTTCTCTGCGTGGAGAGAGAATGAGCTCTGGTATTACTTCTTCATTTTATAAGGACACCAATCCTATTAGATTAGAATTATTCTTATGACTTCTTTTACCTTAATTACTTTCTTTTTTAAAAAAAATATTTTTATTAATTTCAGAGAGGAAGGGAGAGGGAGATAGAAACATCAATGGTGAGAGGAATCATTGATCAGCTGCTGCCTGCACACCCCACACCGGGGATCAAACTCACAACCTGGCATGTGCCCTTGACCAGAATCAAACCTGGGACCCTTCAATTCACAGGCCAATGCTCTATCCACTGAGCCAAAGCAGCTAGGGCTAATTACTTTCTTAAAGGTCCTATTTCCAAGTACAGTCACAGTGGAGGCTGGGACTTTAACACATGAATTTTGGGGACACAATTAAGAGTACTAACTAGAAATTGCATGTGATGCAATTGTTGCTTACACCCCTTTGCTATTGTGTTAACATCTAGGATGACATATATGTTAATATTAATTATATTAGGTAATAGTTTATGTCCATTAATCCTATATAAAGAAGAGATAATTTGCAAATTGACTTGCAAATTATCTCTTGCACAAGATGGCTTCCCCATGTGGTCACAAAATGGCCACCCCCATGTGGTCACAAGATGGCCAGCAGGGGAGGGTAGTTGTGGGCGACCAGGCTGGCAGGGAAGGCAGTTGGGAGCAACTGGGCCAGCAGGGGAGAGCAGTTAGGGGCCACCAGGCCTGCAGGAGAGGGCAGTTAGGGGTGACCAGGCTGGCAGGGGAAGGCAGGTGAGGGCAATCAGGCTAGCAGAGGACTAGTTAGGCATCGATCAGGCTGGCAGGGGAGTGGTTAGGGGGTTATCAGGCTGACAGGCAGAAGAGGTTAGGGGCAATCAGGCAGGCAGGCAAGTGGTTGGGAGCTAGCAGTCCTGGATTGTGAGAGAGATGTCCGACTGCCTATTGGGCCTGAACTGGCAGCTAGATATCCCTCGAGGGGTCCCTGATTGGAGAGGGTGCAGACTGGGCTTAAGGAGGACTCCCCCCCCCCCGCCCCCAGTGCATGAATTTTGTGTACCAGGCCTCTAGTACGTAAATATCATAATCAATGATATTAATTACTCTGATCCCACATCTCTGGAAGATATTGCTTTTTAATAATGTTGCTCTTCTTATTGTTCTTAGGTAGAGCCTCAGAAACCTTCTCAACACAGAACTGAAGCAGCCATCAGTTGAATTTGGTAAAGGAGATATGACATATTTGACACATGTACTCCATATCCAGGTCTCCTTCACTTTGGTTAAGGATCTAGGAACTGGATGAAAATTCTGGAGTGGCTGGCACATATCTGTGGCTTCCATGGTGCTTTCATGCAAGTCAGAACACCTGGCCCATAGAGACTTTTGGCTGACAAAGTCTTGCTTGAAACACCCTTTCCTTGTTTCTGTATCAAGCAATTAATCTTCTCACAACTTTTCCTTTTTTCCTACAAAGTTATAAGAAGACTCAAGCCACAGATAATGCTTGGAGTCATTGACCTTGCTTTCTGAATTGGAAAAGGGCTGTTGTCTCATATTTTTCTCATCTTCTACCTAAACATGATCTAAAACTACTTTTTTCTACTTTTCCTGGAATTTTATTTTTATCCAATAATCTGTATTGTTCTCCAAGGATCACTGTCCCTGGACTAAACTTTCCCACTGCTATCATTGGGTTGGTATTTCTGTAGATGAGGCAAATGAAATGATTTTAGAGCAGTAAATTATACCACATTGGCTCTTTATAGAAATGTCTTCCTAAAAATAGGACAACATTATGAGATAAGTTTTAATCAGAGAACAAGATAAAAAAATAATATTTGGTCTTTTATAAGGTAGTTTTCTTAGATGCTCATCATATTATTATCCCTTGAGTTCCTCCTTGAAATAAATACTAAAGAAGTAGGTTGTCCTTCCTGATAAAAGTGCTTCCCAAACATTTAATTAAAGGAGAAACTCAAGGAATAATAGTAAAGCTATCGTGTTTATCTCCTCTCCTTGACTGCCAGTAAACTCACCGGTATGTTTTGTGCTCAATGGTAGTTATTATTTTATCTGAAGGATTCTAATACATTATTTTCTCCTTTTATTACTGGACTCTCTTAATCATCCTTAATGTGTATGTATATCCTATATAAACCATCTTTCCCCTAGGAAGTGAGTGAGGGGTACTCTTATTAAATAACATATCAGTGGTGGCATCAGGCACAGATCACCAGAGGTTTGGGCTTCAACCCTAGTTCAATCTACCAACCTTCTATTGATGCATCACTGGCTGGTCTCTGAGATCTGAGTGTTCTTCAGGAAGAGATATTGGAACTTTTAAAATGGTTAAAGTCTCCAGACTTTAAAACTAAGCAAAGGCTTGTCAATAGTTGTCATGCTCTACTTTAGCACAATAACAAATCCCAAGTCCCCAAACTTGCATAATTTAAAACATGAGAATAGCCATGATTTCAACTTCCCTTTCAGTATCAACCTCTCTTCCAAATCCCACAGCCATATTTCCAATTATTTCTAGGACTTTTTGAATATTTCAAATGCACCAAATACCTAACAGGAACACAACTCAACTCCATTTTTCTCTCTCTCTCCTCTGTAGCAACGAACGGTATCACTGTTAATTAACTGAGCTTCCCAAGCTAGAAATCTGGATGATTTTGCTCCTCACATTCATTCAGTCTCCAAATGCTTCATGACAAGCTCTGAACCTGACCCCTTCCCTGAAACTGTCCTGTCACTCTTCGTGTAGGGCTTGCTTTTCTCCTGAACTATTACCACAACTGCCAAAGCATTCTTTTGCTCCTGAATCTTTTCCTCTACCCTCATTTCACCATCGGTGACATCTTGCTGGTCATTTTCTAGTTAAGGATCTTTGCTGGTCTTTCAATTCCTATAAAATAAACACCAAATGAAATAAAGTAGTGTACAAGGTCCAATCCAACCTTCTCCAGCCTCATTCTCACTCTTCCATAGTATCTCTATGGTCCAGAGAGACTGAATATCTCATTCTTTTCCAAACAAGCTAAGCCCTTTCACAGCTCTCTGCCTTTGCACTTGTTCTTTCAAGAATACTGTTGGTCCTGGGAGAAACCAAGATGGCGGCATAAGTGAACGCTGGAATTGCTGCTAGTCACAACAATTATAAAACAACAACGAAAAGAAAAAACAAACAACACCCAGACCCACAGGAAGGCTGGCTGAGTGGAAATTCTACAACTAGAAGGTGACTGAGACTCAGAGGAGGTGCAGAAATAAAGTGCAGAGGTATGGAGGCGCATGTGTGAAGGGGCTCATGGAGAGGGTTTGAGGAGACGGCAGCTGGCGCCCACAAAAAGGCGGCTCGCGGCACACGGAAACTGCAGTTTGCGGCTCGCGAAACAGCTCACAAGGAGGACTGGTAGCATTTTATACCGGAGGGAAACACAAGCTCCTGACAGCTCTGAACTCCAGTTCCAGGCGAGTTGCGGGGGTCTCAGAAACTTACGGGGAGGAGCTGGACTGTCTAGCACCGTCTGAGCACCGGGAGGAACTCCAGAGCAGTGTGAGACCCGGTGCCTCTTAGGGCACGGCTGGGAAGCAGCCATAACTGGTAGTTCCGCCCTGCAGACTCCCCCAGACCCCGCCCCACCCAAACTGCCTGCAGAGGCTTTTGCATATAAAAGGCTGGGAAGCCACAGGCAGAAGCTAAGACAGCACCTCCCTGGAGATAAAGAACCAGCTTACCTGGAGAAGGGACGCACATAGGAGGCAGACTCAGTGAGCACCTAAGCCACACTGAAGCAAGTCTTGTCCCATAAGGGTGTCTCCAGCAGAGAAGTTCTCGCACCATAGACACAGCTGATTAAAGTCACTCTTTCAACGAAGGGGGAAGCAGCCAAAATGCGGAGACCAAGAAATAGGTCACAGACAACAGAAATGGAGGAAAGCAAATGACTGACTATAGAGTTCAAAACCACAGTTATAAGGCTTTTCAAGAATATTCTAGAGTCTCTATTAAAAAACTATTAGATTTAATAAATGAATTTGGCAATGTAGCAGGATACAAAATTAATACCAAGAAATCTATGGCATTTCTATATACCAATAGTGATCTTATAGAAAGAGAGACTAAAAAAGCAATCCCATTTACCACTGCATCAAAAAAACTAAGATACCTAGGAATAAACTTAACTAAAGAAGTAAAAGACCTCTACTCAGAAAACTACAGGACATTGAAAAAAGAGATAGAGGAAGACCTAAACAGATGGAAGAAAATATCATGTTTATGGATTGGTAGAACCAACATCATTAAAATGTCCATACTACCGAAAGCAATCTACAAATTCAACGCACTTCCCATTAAAATTCCAACGGCATATTTTACAGACTTAGAACAAACTATACAAAAATTCATCTGGAATAAAAAAAAAGACCCTGAATAGCTAAAGCGATCCTGAGAAAGAAGAACAAAGTAGGTGGGATCTCCATACCAGACATCAAGCTATACTACAAAGCCACTGTTATTCAAACAGCTTGGTACTGGCATAAGAACAGACATATAGATCAATGGAATAGAATAGAGAATCCAGAAATAGACCCAAACCACTATGCCCAATTAATATTTGATAAAGGAGGCAAAAGCATACAATGGAGTCAAGACAGTCTCTTCAATAAATGGTGTTGGGAAAATTGAACAGATACATGCAAAAAAAATGAAACTAGACCACCAACTTACACCGTACACAAAAATAAACTCAAAATGGATAAAGGACTTAAACATAAGACGGGAAACCATAAAAATACTAGAGGAATACACAGGCAGCGAAATTGCAAACACGTGCCGAAGGAATTTCTTCACTGATACTGCTCCTAGGGCAACAGAAGCTAAAGAGAAAATAAACAAATGTGACTACATCAAAATAAAAAGTTTCTGCACAGCAAAGGAGACCATCAACAAAACAACAAGAAAGCCCACTGCATGGGAGAACATATTTGCCAATGATATTACCGACAAGGGTTTAATATCCAATATTTACAGGGAACTCATACAACTTAACAAAAGAAAGATAAACAATCCTATCAAAAAATGGGCAATGGACCTAAATAGACGCTTTTCAAAAGAAGACATACAGAAGGCAGAAAGACATATGATAACATGCTCAAAGTCACTAATTATACGAGAGATGTAAATCAAAACAACAATGCGGTATCATCTCACACCTGCCAGAATGGCTGCCATCAACAAAACAACAAAGGACAAGTGCTGGAGAGGATGTGGAGAAAAAGGAACCCTTCTGCACTGCTGGTGGGAATGCAGACTGGTGCAGCCACTATGGAAGACAGTTTGGAGTTTTCTCAAAAAATTAAAAATGGAACTCCCATTTGA
>PVJC01020234.1:0-29315 GCA_004026665.1 Murina feae
TGAGGAAACTCCATACTGTTCTCCACAGTGGCTGCACCAGTCTGCATTCCCACCAGCAGTGCACGAGTGTTCCTTTTTCTCCACATCCTCTCCAGCACTTGTCGTTTGTTGATTTGTTGATGATAGCCATTCTTACAGGTGTGAGATGGTACCTCATTGTTGTTTTGATTTGCATCTCTCGGATGATTAGTGACTTTAAAGCTCTGCAATCTTGATGACACCATTGGGCCTTCCATATTTGCCACTGAAATGAAATCCATGCATTTCCTGTACATTTTCTTCCGACGTACATTGATACCATTTCCTTAAACAAGCGAGTGCTGCTGGGTAGTTGTAGAAGTTAATACCATCACAATACTTGGACTGTATTACTTGCCTTTAGAGCACTTTGAGTTTTCCTCTGTAGTAATTTAGACACTTCTAAGTTTATTGTTTATAATTATTTGTTTGATATCTGCCTTCCCCATTATGCTATGTTTACAGGGCAGGGATCTGGCCTGTTTTATGGCTGGTACTAGATAAGCCCTCAAAAATCATCGTAATGCCTTCACATTTTTAGAGCCTGGGGACTCGGAGATCCTCTGATTATATCCCATTTGCTTACAAATGAGGGAGCAGGCTGAGGTCTGGGGAGATGCTGTACCTTATTCTTTGTCACAGAGGAGGGACGGTCAGCTCTGGGACCCAGATTACTTCACTCTTAGGTCTTAGTTCTGTCCTTCAGGCTTTGGTTTCTGTTTGGGTTCCATTGTATATATCCTTCCTGAATGTTCTATAGAGAAGAAGTCAGTGCCAGTTTATTATATCCAAACAGATGTGTTTGTAAATGTTAATTTGTAATGGTTCAGTCATAGGTTAGGAGATTGACTGACTAGGAGGAAGCTAAACAATGGATGAAAGTCAAGGTTGAACCCAGAATCCTGGGAAAGGAGAAATAGTGGGTAACAAGAAAACGGAGCTGCAGCCCAAGAGTGGGGCCGGCCCCCAGAATGGGAGGGGCAGGCTTGTGAGAAGTGGGGAGACTGGCCTGCCTCTTTCTCTTCTTCCCCAAACCTTTTAATATGGTATGGAGTTCTGCCTGAGCCGGGGGATGCTAGGCTGGTTACTGAGTGGAGAGCTCAAACATGAAGACCTCTCTGAAGATTTAAGCTGCTGTTCCAATAAGAATGGAGTCTGAGATCCTGTCATGTGAGGGGTTAATTCCCTTTTCTAGACCACCCTTGGGCAATGTGCCACACTGTAAATGATGACAGGCTTGACAAGGGTGTCCTGGAATGGGGGGAGGGCGGTGGACAGCCTGGGTCACCCACACCATAGTCTAGAAAGGAATCATGGGCAATTCCTCAGATAGAGACAGTAGAAGTGACATTAGAGGCAAACTGTATTTTGCCACAGAAAAGGTGTAAGAGGTGCCAACATGTAGCTACAAAGTTCTGCCTGTAATTCCTATTCATAGAGAAACGGATAGAGGCTAGAGATGGTTGAGGTGCTTCTCTTACATTTGGAGCCCTTCAGGAGAACTATGATTCCTGCAGCTCCATGAAGGTAAAGGAGCTGAACTGAAGAGGCGTAGAACTCTGCTGCAGTACTACTGGCTTTCTATGGGACCCTCAGGTAGATAGGGCCTGGGAGATGTGGGAGGACAGCCGCCCGCTCCACCTGCAACTCAACCCAGCTGCCATCACTTTTTTACAGAAAGCCTGGTAAGAAGCTTAGGCCTCCTGCAGCGTCGTGTGTGTGTGTGTGTGTGTGTGTGTGTGTGTGTGTGTGTGTGTGTGTGTGAGAGAGAGAGAGAGAGAGAGAGAGAGAGATCTTGAGTCACAAGAGCCTAGGAAAATGTGAGCCTAATCAAACAATTAGGTCATATTTTACAAAAAGCAGAGAGGAGCTTATTAATTACTCAAGAAGACTAAGCCTACTAATGAGAAACGTTAACCAATGGCAACAAGGAAAGTTGGAAGGTCAAAGCTATAAACTAGGGGCAGCCCGGTGTGAAGGCAAGAGTTCTTGCAAAGAATTTGGATTATTAACATCCTCAAAAAGAGTGGAAGCTCACCTTCAGCTTTTGATGGATTCATTCTCTAGCATGCTAGCAAGTTAGCTCATCCATCATAGTTTTTTCTTATTTACAAATAGTACTAGCAGCTTCGAAGAATCAGATTTTGAGGGTGAGAATCCATCACATTATTGAGACATAAAGGCTAAGTTCAAGAGTCCGGTGCAATATTTGGAGGATAGAAGAGGAAGCAGCAAAGAAGTCTGACTTGTGGGGCTGCCTCTCCCTGCTGGTGGGTGTCTGGGCACTGAAGAAGCAGCGGCCGAGTGTGCTGGCTGCCCCCTTCAGGCCCGGAGGATCGATGCCTCTTCTAATGACCTGGCAGTCTGGCTTCTTAGTAACCTCTGAGAGGTGGCGTTCAGAGTAGCTGTTGGAGAGGTAAAGCCTCCTGGAACATGACAACCTGAGGCTCCCAGGCTTCCTGTGGGACCTTTAGTCGTTTGCCAGCCTCTGCCCCTCACTTAGGAGCTGTGAAATGGCTTGCCTAGTTGCTTTATAAAACCTGCATGCTCTCTTAACATTGTTTTTTTTTTTTTTTTTTAGGTAAGCTTTTGTTTCATTGGTTTTTATGATGATGTTAACATATTCAGATGCCAGACGCAAGGTCACTTTAAAAAAGATAATCTCTTACAAATGGTTATATTTCTTTCTCTGGCTATTTGGTGTCAAGATGACAAGTGGCTCATAGGTGTGGGGTCTGTGTAGGAAGTCTCCTACATGGCCACACTGAGAATGTTTATTGTAGAAAGGGAACTTTTGCCCTGTGAAGTCACCTCCTCCGAGTCACCAGTAACTTTCTGATATTCTATCACAGGAAATTCCTGGTGGTCCACAAAAGCAGTCTTCTGAGTGCAGCTGCAGAGAGAGAAAATAACTGCTGGATCTGACAGTAAGTCTGGGGACTCGTGTTCAGGGGTGGCCCAGCACCTGGGCTCAGTGAAATGCAAACTGGGAGACTCTGAACAATGTCAAAATAATCCAAGGAACAGAGGTTAACTGACCTCTCATTGTAATGCATTTAATGCTGAGAAGAAGGTACTAGAGGATGTCTTTTGTAGCCCAACAAGCTGGTGAAGAATTATATTGACTTTGGTTTCCTCGAAGCTGTCCTAACTGCCCTACCACCTCATTTTTACCCATCACCTGATGTTGATTGTCAACCATCGGCTTGAAAGTTTAGGCGTCGCCCACACACCGAAAGGTTGCTGGTTTCATTCCCTGTCAGGGTGCATGCCTGGGTTTCGGGCTTGATTCCTGGTAGGGGGTGTGCAAGAGGCAATGGATGTATGTTTCACTTTCACATCCATGTTTCTCTCTCCTTTTCCCTTCTTTTCTCTCTACAAAGAGAAAAAAAAAAAATCTTAAGAGAAAGAACATGTTTAGGTAAGACAGTGGCATGTTTGAAGCAGCAGATTTTGAATGAAAAACTGTCTTACATCAGTGATTTTGATTCAGAACATTAACATTGCTTTAAATACCTTACAGATACTTCGTCGCCAACTTCAACTGTGTGACACAATCCAGATCCCTTAGTTTTCTGGGCCTCAGTTGTCTCATCTGTAAGTAGGGAGTGTCATGAATCTCTAAGGGCTCTTCCAGATTTGAGGTCCTAGAATTCAAAGCCTTCCCATGTCCCTGCCTAGGGGAAGGAGCAGGCACCATCTGTTGTTCTCAATGGCCGAGGAGCCCGCATCCTGTGTCGTGGCCAGGACTCATGAATGATGTGGTGCAAGTGTCCTTTTCCTGGAAGATCTCTGGCTCTGCTTGTGGTGTAGCAATTAGAATGAGCAACACCGGCCTAAACTAACAAACAGTACAGGTGAACGAGGGATTGGCTTCTCTAAGCTAATTATGCCCCTTCATCTGCGATTGTGTCTGGGCTTTTGAAGACCACGTCAATAGCTCTTTTTTTTTTCTGAAGTCCCGTAGAACAATGTAAGTTTCGCATTGAATCCTTAATCTTCTGTACCAATGTGTTTTGAGTGCCTTCGACATACCGAGTGGCTTGCTTGACTTGGTCTACCTGAAAGGCAAAAATCTCATTTGGTGTTTTTGGGCTGTTGCAGTAGGACTGGCCTGAAGAACATTTAAGTGTCTGCGTTATTCTCTGTGCAGTGGGATGGAAGGCCAAGGGGTGGCATAAATGCATAGGAGCCAAGGCAATTAAGAAGTCGGGAAGGACTGATTCAATAGTCTTTGTGGCCTTCTGTTGGCAGCCGGCAGCTTCTAACCACACAACTGGCAGCTGCTACACACCTCCCACCAGCCACAACAATTCATGGAAATTAATAAATGCATTTATTGGGAGAGGTCATGGATAACACAGGAAAATCAGTCCCCCAGCTTCCCAGATAAATACTTTGGGATCGAGTTTCAATAGAAACCAGTAACCTCTTTAGCAGCACTGAGTGTTTATAGCAAACAGAAGTGGTTCAAGTTTGTAGATAGTTCAGCAAGGTTAAGTATGGTTCTTGTATTTGTTTAGTTAACAAATGTGTTTAGAGGAGGTTTGTGTCACAAAATACCAAGTCAAAATTTTGAAATGTGAGAAGACTGAATTAACGAGTCTGCTTGTCCTCTCAGAGTGTGGTCATAAAAACACAATCATTTTTGCTTAAAATTGATATGCTGTTCAATGGGGGTAAGAATAGTCTTCAACGAATGGTGCTGGATGAAGTAGATATCCATATGCAAAAGATTAAATTGAACCCCTTTCTTATATCATACACAAAATTAACTCAAAATAGATCATAGGCCTATATGTAAGAGCTAAAACCATTAAGTTTTTAGAAGAAATCATAAGAGTAAATCTCTATGACCTTTAATTAGTCAGTGGTTGCTTAGATATGACACCAGAGGCCTAAGCAACCAAAGAAAAAATAGGTAACTTTTACTACATTAAAATTTAAACCTTTTGTACTACAAATGATATATCAAGAAAATAGAAAGATGCCAGGCTAGTGTGGCTCAGTGGTTGGGCACCAGCCCATGAAGCAAGAGGTCACTTGTTTGATTCCGTGCAGGGGCACATGCCTGGGTTGTGGGCACAAACCCAAGTAGGGGTGTGCAGGAGGCAGCCAATCGATGTTTCCATTTCTCTATCCTTCTCCCTTTCCCACTCTCTAAAGTCAATAAAAATATATTTAAAAAAATAAAAATGACAGCTCACAGAATGGGTGAAAATTTTTGAAAATCACATATCTAATAAGAAACTGATGTCGAGAATATATAAAGAACTCTGACAAGTCAAAAACAAAAAGTCAAGTAACCCAATGTAAAAGTGGGCAAAGGACTTGAATAGATTTTTCTCCAAATAAGCTTTACAGATGGCCTAATAAGCACATGAAAAGATGTTCACGTTCATTAGCCAATAGAGAAAGGCAAATCAAAATCACAATGAAATACGACTTCAAGCCCCCGAGGATAACTATAATAAAGAAGACAACAGGAACAAGTGTTGGCCAGAATATGGAGACACTGGAACTCTCTTATATTACAGGTGGGAAAGTAAATTTGTGTAGCTGGTGTGAAAAGCAGTTTTGCAGCTTCTCAAAACATTAAACATAGAATTACCATATCAGCCAACAATTCCAGTCCTAGATATATGCCCGAGAAAATTGAAAACATATGTCCTCATGCATAATCTTGTACATAAATGTTCAAAGCAACATTATTCATAGTACATTCAAAAACATAGAAATCACTCAAGTATCCATTATATAATGAATAAATAAACAAAATGTAATATAGTCATATAATATTATTCAGCTATAAAATGGAAAAATGTACTGATACACGTGCACCATGGATGAACCTTGAAAACATTGTGCTAAGTGAAAAATCCAGGTAAAAAAGACTATATATTATGTGATTCCATTATATGGAGTGTCCAAAATGGGCAAGTCTATAGAGACAGAAACTAGATAGTGGTTTTCTAGGACTATCGGTAGGGAGGAGGGAGAAGGAAGGATTTGGCTGAAGGACTGCTAATGGGTTTCTTGTTTGGGATGATATTATTATGCTAAACTTAGATCATGGAGATGGTTGTACATGTCTGTATAGATATAAAACCATTGAATTGTATTATGTTCTGCAGGTGAATCTTTTTTGTTAATCCTCACCCAGTGATTTTTTTTTTCCCATTGGTGTCTTTAGAAAGAGTGGAAGGGGCAGGAAGAGACAGAGAGAAAAACATCGATGTGAGAGAGAGAGATTGATTGGTTGCTTCCCGACTGAGCCTGCAACCAATGCATGTGCCCTTGATTGGAAGTGAACCCAGCACTCTTCATTTCGTGAGCTGACACTCTATCCACTGAGCCAAACCAGCCAGGGCATAAGCAGGTGAATTTTATGATGTGTGAATTGTATTTCAGTGATTGACATGTAGCTAAATAGGTGATAAGACATTATGATGTGGCTGCATTCTCTAGGCCTACTCCCCATGATCCTTTTCTCTCCTCACCAGAACCTTGACTCAAAGGGAGGCCTTTTCCAGCTGCGCTGTGAGAAGGGAGGTAGAGAGAAAAGACCAAAAGAAAGCCTTCAGGCTGTTTTTGGTTACTGAGGGAAAGAAATAGTAACTATCTGAACTGACTACCTTTCTCGCCAGAGCTTTAAGTGAATAAGCCAGTCAATGAAAGAAAAATACCACATGTCCTCACTCTTCTATGGATAATAATAACCATTATAAACTGGTGAACAAAAATGGATACAGAGGCAGAGCAGCATCAAACAGACTGTCAAATTACAGCAACAAGGACAGGAACATTGGGTGGGGGGGGGGGGGGTAACAGATCAGCCAAGGGACTTTGGTGCATGCATTTAAGCATAACTAATGGACACAAAACACTGGGGGGTAGGGGAGGCTGGGGGAAGGGCAGGGGAAAAAAAGAGATATATGTACTAATCTTTGTAAAACTTTATGTAATAAATATATATATTTAAAAAAACAAAAAAACTGGTTTTTAGTTTCTCATAGAATCTTTTGAAATTATAAATATTTACATATTACAGATTGACACTATGTATGACAGTCTAATCCTTTTCCTTTGATATATTTATAATATATGTATATTTGAATAGTAACATTTTTGCTATTGCATTTTTTTTCTTTTCCAGAGTCTTCGCCCCTTTTAGTATGATTTATCATGGTATTTTGTTGTTGTTAACCACAGTTGGTTATGGTAGCCATTAAACGTACCTGATAGGTTTTCTGCTTGCAAATAGTGTGGCTGGATATGGCTGCATTTGCTGCGCTCTGCTGTCTATCTCTCCATTGACATACTGCTCATGGCTACTCCCAGCCAATGGCTGAGCACACCAGGGATTCGGAGGCCTGTTCGGGGGATGCCTGGGACAGATTCCTTTGGCTCTAGGACTCTTTGTCAGCCTTAATGAAGCCTTTCCAGAACTACAGTGCAGTCTCTCATCCTTCCATTGTCAAGCCTTCCTTTCCTCACAAAGTGGGAGACCATGTGAGGAGGGACATTGCCCTTGACTGCTCCTGACAGGTGGGCTGCACTGGCCCCCTGACCTCTCTCGGGATGTTGGTGGTGCCTCACTGCTGTTGATACTTTTTCAAGTTGTTCTAGTCTGATCGGCAACCCCTGCCAGAGCATCGTGGCTTGTGAAACTGATCCATGCCTGGTGTTTGGCTTTCTGGCTCATTTGCATTCAGACAATGGTGAGCCGCTCATTGCAAAAGGCTCCCAGCAATGTGCTGCTAGTCAAGTGTCTGATGGAGTTTCTGTGCTTTCTGCCATTCACAGACATCCTGTGTTGTTGACTATGGAAACAGCCTACTCAAAAATTGACTGAAAAAAAAAAAATTCTGACTCGACTCCTTCACCTTTTCCTGATCCACACATATTAGTGAGACAGTTTGGTCACTGAATTTGGAAGTCCCTAGAAAGGAATTACCTTCTCTCAGCAGCTTCTTGGAGAATGATCAGGACAAAAGAAGGGGAGGTGGTCATCAAGAATTATGAAGGAGCCCTGGACAGCTTGGCTCAATGGATAGAGCATTGGCCTACAGACTAAAGGGTCCCAGGTTCGATTCTGGTCAAGGTCACATGCCTGGGCTGGGGACTCGGTCCCCAGTGGGGGGAGGGGGGTGTAGGAGGCAGCCGATCAATGATTCTCTCTCATCTTTGATGTTTCTATCTCTCTCTCCTTCTCCCTTCCTCTCTGAAATCAATAAAGAAATATATATTTTTTTTAAAAAAAAAAGAATTGTGAAGGGTTTGTCCTACTTGCATACTAACAAGTTAGCCTGCCATCATTTCAGTGATGCTGGCAGAAGACACAAGACTCCTGGTTCAGAGACAAGGGACTTTGCCATTCAAGGCAATAGCAGTAGCCAGAGATCTCAAGCCCAGTTCCCACGTGGTAATAGGATGAAGGGAAGGTTAAATCTGTGCATGCAATGGGTAGCACACAAGAAAGGAATCCCAAATTTAAGGAGCCCAAATCTTTAACGGTGGACAATGAGCCTGCCTGACCTTTGTCCTAGAGGAAAACATATTACACCGACAAGTGATTAATGCCCTTCGTTCCGGAGGGAGACATTATGGTTATCTTCCAAGGCTCTAGGCTAGACAAACATTCTGGGAAAAAAGCGTCTAGAACATAAAGAGCTCACAAGGCATGCAGAGACCCTGGGAAATTGTCTCCCAACAGTTATGTGGGCCTATTTTGAAAACTTGGGACCTGCCCTTAGGATGACTGGACATGATGCTCCTTTCTGTTACCTAACAGCAGTTCTAGGCTGGCCTGTGGAAAGCTCTCTGGGGACACCCCAGTCAACAGGGAATTAAAACTTAATTCTTGTTCAGCTATCTGGATTTTCTTGTTGGGTTAATATGGCCCTAGATCATAGAGCTAGTGATCACATGGCTGAGTAAATTGCTTCTCCTACAGTGACCCACACAGGCCAAAGTGAGGGAATAGTGTTGTGATGGACTGAGGTGTGTCCCCCACACCAATTCATATGTTGAAGTACTAACCCTCTATGTATCTGTATTTGAAAATGGAGCCTTTAGGGAGATAATTAAGGTTAAATAAGGTTATAAGGATAGGTCCTAATCAACAGGACTGGTATACTTATAAGAAGAGAAAGAGATAGTAGATCTCCTCCCCTTCCCTCCAACGCAGAGGGAATGCCATGCAAAGACATATTGAGAAGGTGACTGTCTGCAAGCCAGGAACCTTGGTTGTGGACTTCCCAGCTTCCAAAATGGTGAGAAAATAGATGTCTATTGTATAAA
This sequence comes from Murina feae, assembly GCA_004026665.1. NCBI lineage: Eukaryota > Metazoa > Chordata > Mammalia > Chiroptera > Vespertilionidae > Murina > Murina feae. The sequence continues at coordinate 9,322 of PVJC01020234.1, forward strand.
CCACCCTGTCCGTAATATTTTGTTATGGCAACCTCAGCAGACTGATTCTATATACATTATTTAAAAGTGCCCTTGCCCTTCTTGTCCTTGAAGAGAAAGGTCTTGGTGTACATAGGGGAATATTTGGAAAAAAGTGATCTCCCTGTTAAGTGTAGTGCCCACCTGACACCATACATGTTATTAGGATGTTATTGGCTCTATTCCCTATGCTGTGCTTTACATCCCCATGACTAATTTTGTAACCACCAATTTGTGCTTTTTAATGCCTTCACCTTTTTCACCCAGAGGGTCTTTTTAATGTTATTGTATTATGGTAATATATACATAACATAAAATTTACCATTTCAACCACTTTTGAGTGTACAATTCAGAGGCATTCGATACAATCATAATGTTGTGAAGCCATCGCCACTATCAATTTCCAGAACTTTTTCTTCATCCTACACAGAAATTGTCTATCCATTAAATGATAATTCCTCATTCTCCATTCCTGGTAAACACCATTCTATTTTCTCTCTCTATTAATTTGCCTATTCTAGAGACCTTGTGTAAGTGGAATCATGCAATATTTGTCCTTTTGTGTCTGGCTTATTTCATGTAGCATATGTTTTTAAGGTTCATCCATGTTGTAGCATGTGTCAGAATTTCATCCCATTTTAAGTCTGAACAATATTCCATTGTGTGTGTGTGTGTGTGTATATACATATATGTATATATATGTATATGTATACACACACACACACACACACACACACACAGCATGCTTTGCTTATCCATTCATCCATTGATGCACATCTGGGTAGCTTCCACCTATGGACTATAGCTTAGTGTTTTGAATCACAGTTACCTAACTTTGAGAACTGTCTCTGCACCTACAAACTTTGTGAACTTGTGTAACTTAATTTATTTAAATTTTAGTTTCCTCATCCTTAAAAGGGGAATAATGATGGCACCTGCATTGTAGAGTTATTGAGTTAAATGATAAAATGTATTAACAGCACTCACTGGGAAATTATTTGAGTTTCAGTTTCCCTATTTAGAATAGTAACATTCATTCTTTTGCACAACAAACATTTATTGACACCTACTCTAAACTTACAGGCATTCTTCTGTAAGATGGGATCAGTGAACAACACAGAAAAATAAAGCCGTACTCTCATGGAGCTTACCTTCCAGTCATGTGAGAACTGAAACAGAAATAATTCCCAATTTATGTGCTAGTTTATCAGGACTAGTAGTTTACTTACCAAGTCCTACAGTACCTCATCTCAGTTTTCCCACCAACCCTAAGCTGGTATGTTAAAAACTGTCCAATTCTAGCCAATTTCCCACCTTACAAAATCATCCTTAACATCATCTAGCGCAAGCCCTAAACTTCTGTAAACACTGTGCTCTAAGTTCTCATTTTTAGATAATACTAAGATTCTGTCAAGACAGCTTTCTCCCTTATTGCAGTAAACCTAGTACAGTTAGCTTTCCTTGATCGATAGGTTTTCTTAGTAGTTGTTTGGGCAGTCAAGGGGGGATACAAACAATAAACAAGGCAAGTAAGTGTCAAGTTGTTATAAAGAGATGAAGTGAGAGCTAATGGGGAGGGGGTTTTACAGCGCAGATTATTTGATTTATTTGACTTTACTCTGAGTAAGAAGGAGAAGCAATTGAAAAGTTTGGGCCAGAGAAGTGGCATGATCAGATGTATGATTTAATAGGTTAACTCTGGCACCAGCATTGAGAAATGCCAGAAGAGAGCAAGGAGGAAGCCACGGGTTTGGGGGGGTAGGGGCGGGGGTAGGCATGGACTTGTCAAGAAGTCGTTGGCCTCTCTGTTTTGAAGATGGAATCAACAGTCTTTGTTGATGGAATGGGTGGGGGTATGTGAGACAGTAGCACACCTTCCTTTCAGGATATCATAAACTTTTAATGCCACACTACTTGTGATTTGCCAACAAATAGTAAGAGCTCAGCAAAGAGTAAACTGCGGATCTGCACACATTTATCTTCTGCCTGCAGCCGCGTTTTCCTGCCCCTGTCGTTTGGTAAACTGAGGTGCCACTTTCCCGGGGAATCCTCTCCTGATGCTCTTAGTCAGGCTTATGTGTCTTTTAGGTGCCTCCATCACCCATCCTCCTTTGCACATACCCACTGCAACCTGAGCACTGTAGGCTGTTACCGCTCTTACTTGTTCCTGTCCCTCTGCAGACTACACTCTCCAGGAGGCTGGCTTCACCCCCTTGTTCATTATCGAATACTCTGCACCCAGGACAAAGTCTGCAACACAGCTGGCATTCAGCCCACACTTGTTCCTTCTTAGTAACAGCTTGAATCATTTGTCATGGGAAGAAGGAGAAGTTCCTTCATCTTAAGTATAGAGTTTGGGTTCATTCACTGGGATCCACTTACATTCATTCATTCATTCATTCATTCATTCATTCATTCATTTATTATTTTTTTTAGCATTTTTTAAAAAAAATCCTCACCCAAGGATATTTTTCCATTGACTTTTAGAGAGAACGTGGAAGAGAGAGGGAAAGACAGAGAAACATCGATGTGAGAGAAACATATCGATTGGTTGCCTCTTGCACAAGCCTTCACTGGGGCCCGGGGAAGGGGAAGAGCCTGCAATGTGCCCTTGACCAGAATAGAATCTGGGACCTTTCAGTCTGCAGGCCAATGCTTTATCCACTGAGCCAAACTGGCTATGGCCTCACTTACATTTAAAAGCCAAGGAGAAATAGCACTCAACCATGGTTAGTTGTGGACAAAATCTCAAAGTAGCCAAAAACTCCTGGACTTTTTGCCTTAATTTTGATTTTTAAAGATTTTTAGTTATAATGTTATTTATCTTAATTACTGAGTGTTTTGGTGTCCTTGGGAAATTGCTGTGTTTTCTGTGCTCTGGGAGATTGCCTCACCAACCTCTCCCTGGCCCTGGCCCTGCTGGAGAGGCAGGTAACTGAGGTGTTGTGAGGTGTGGGCATGACATTTTTTTGAGTGTTACATGAGGAACTTTGAAGAGAAAGTCTTAAAGGCTCCAAGCTGGATATATTAGTTATTAGGAGCTATTATAACAGAAAAGTTCCACAGACTGGGTGCCTTAAACTATAGGCTTTTATTTTCTCACAGTTCTGGAGGTGAAAAATCTGAGTTCAAGGTGCCCACTGGTGAGGCTTTTCTTGGCTTGTGGATAACTGTCTTCTCTCTGTGTTTTTACATGGCTTCTTCTCTGTGTTTTCACATGGGAGAAGAGAGATCTCTGGTGTCGCTTCTTCTTCTTCTTCATATAGGAATAACAGTTCAGGTCCCTACCTTTGCGACTCCTTTACCCTTACTTACCTCCTTAAGGGTTAAGGCTTCAACATATGAATCTTGAGGGACACAACTGAGTCCATAATAGTGGGTACCCCTCTTCCATTCAGCTCATGCTGCCTGATGACAGCTTGGTACCAGAACACTGAGAATTAGGGTTTGGATTTTGGTTCTCTCTCTAATGAGCTTTGTGATCTTGGGTAATTATGTACTGTCTCTGAACCTCAGCCTCCTCATCGCTAAAATAGGTCAATAGTACACAGGGAGATGAAGAGGCTTATCTGAGATAATGTGAAAACCTTGAACACAATTCTCAGTAAACTTTAGGTTCCCTCCCTTTCGCAAACTACTTGGAAATGAGGAAACAGAAACTAGCACTAGAGTGACGTTATTGAGGCAGTTCTGCTCATCAACTTCAGGTAGCCGGAGAGTTAGAGTGGCTAGACAGAGACTACCTACTATTCTTCTGAATTTCAGTGGCCGCACACCATTGTCCTACGCAATATTAGGTCTTCAAGCAGACATTGGGCAAGAGTCCCAGTCCTCACAGATATCTTTAGGTCAAACAGGAACCGTCCACGGCTGTCAGACAGGAGGGAAAAGTGCTGAGTCATGGATTTGTTTCCTTCTGATTCTGTGGTTCTTATCATGTCCTTCAGGAAACATTAGCACGCCCAGCTATTAATAATGATGATGAAATGAAGTTTCTGACTAAATCCGGGGTGGAGGTGAGGGTCACCTGTCCGGCTAACCTATCCTGCTATCTCTGCAGGAAGGAAGGGACCTATCTGAGGGCAGGCTGTGAAGATAGGAAAGTGCATGCTGAGAATCCCTCAACTTCACGCGATAGGGCAACCCAAGCCTTCTAAAGGTTGTGGTTGGGCGGGAGCTGTGAATGTTGTCATTGGCAGATTTTCCCAACCATTTCCAAAATCCCTTCGTAGGCAAAGAGTGTGGATAAAGACACAGTACCCGAGGCCTCATAAAGAGTGGGACAACAGCCCTCATCCATGGCAGGATGAAGTATTTGTTTAAATGAATAGAGGACTATACTTACACCTTCAAAATAGATGAAATGTTTTCCCTGGGAATTTATATAAATTTTATTTCCTTGTCCCCCTTTTATATTAAAACATGAGCTGTGAAGGCTCTTCCTTCCTATACTTCTCCTGCTCTCCCTATGTCCCCTCAGGAGGCACAGCTAGTGTTGGCAAGAAGGAATAGTGTCAGATAATAATTTCTGTTTGGTGCCTAGAACCTTCCAGAATTTATGGTTATCAGAGTGACTCACAAGAGAGACTTTCATATTCTTTTTTCTCCCAGAAGGTAAAGGACAGGTATGACCTCAGTAAATAAGCTGTTTTATGCCATTGCCTGCATTACTGGATTCAGAAGCTCATTCTTTTACTCACAACTTGAATGGAAAACTTTGTTCAGGTTATGGAATATACATTACGCTTTCATTGCCCAACCTATTCAGACCTAATTGATATAAGGGAAAGTTTATTTCCACTGTTTTTGGTCCATTTCTCTTATCAAATTCATACTTAAGAAGTTTTCACAATGGAATTTAATTCCCAGCATTTAAATCAAGTTGTTGATTAACTTGAGGAACCCAGGAAGAATTCCTGTTGCAACCTGTTACCACAAACAGAGGGGTGAAGCTTACTAAAGCAATAAACCTGATAAGTCACTCAGTATCTACAACCGCAATGTCACTACAGTAGCTACTAGCCACATGTGGCTCTTTAAATTAAACAATTAGTATAAACAAAAAATTCAGTTTGTCAGGCATACTATTCACCTTTCATGTGCTCAACAGCTACCTGTGGCTTGTGCTACTGGACTGAGCAGGAAGATACAAACATTTCTATCACTGTGGAAAGTTCTCCAGGACAGCACTGGTCTACAGGCTCAGCTTCGTCACCTGACTGGGATCAGGTATCAGATGAGATGGTGCACATGGGCACTTTGTACACTCGAAAATGAAGCACAAGTCATTAGCCTTGACTTGTAATTTGGATGGATGCAGAGTAGATTCCAGATTTCCTAAAGGAAACTTTCGTGAAATAATCTGACTCTTTTGGCATATCTGTCTGATAGTTTTACAAGTCAGCCCCATTTCTCCCATTATAATCGGTGTGACAAGAATTCACCTTTCTTGGACAGAAAGAGAAGGAAGTCCCTGTCCACTCTAACTCCTGATTTCCAGATGGTCCAAAGGTGCCAGCATCTCTCCCTAGACAAGCTCTCTAGGGCTTCTTTTGCCTCAACTCTAAGCCTCATATTCTGTAGCAGTACAGTACCTGTGGGAGGGCATAAAACTATCCTCCCCAGCCCCTGTCATACACAGACCCAACATCTCTGCTCCCACATGCTTGTCTCAGGAGTTACTCAGTAGAGATGTATACTGGAAGAGAAGGGGCTTTGATCTGAAATGGGACTGAGCTTGCTTTCACCTCTGCCACAAAGCTTTCATCGGCCCTGTCCCACAGTGCTTCTTATTCTATATGTGATATATCATCCTTCTAGGAACTCTGACTTATATATTTGATATTAAATTCTTTCTCATTGCTAAGCCCTCATAGCTAAAGAGTTGCCAAGCTCTGGTCATATTACTTTGTCTTTTCAGCCTGTCCAGGCTAATCAGGTTCTTTGGGAAAACTGGCTTATACTGTCCAAGCTAATAGCATTGGTCTGAGACAGGAAGGCCATGTACTCTTTTCCTGAAAGGAACTGTGTCTTTTCAGGAGAGAAGTCTACTAGGGAAGCTAAATCAAGATCAAAAGGCTACCTGGCAGATGGATGGAAACTGAAATTAAAAGTGCCATAGCAATGGCCCAGGATCCCTAGTCCTCTAGATGCCATCTCCTGGCCTGGGCAGCCCCTATCCCCTCCACTGCTGGAGGCTCGGTGTCTCTCCTTCTGCCCTGGTCCCCAGTGCAGCTGCCCTCAGCCCCTCTCACTACGGCAATAGTAACATGAAGACATTAAGAACACTTGGAAGACTCCAGGCTTTATTTTTTTCCAATTAGTAACCGTGTCTGATGATCTGAAAGTACATTATCACTCTTCTCACAATGCTCAATGTCATGAAAGGCTAGGTTTTCTCCTGGCCTCCACATCAGCATCTCCTCCTGACTTAATACCGCCACTTTCTACTATTCTTTCCAGGCAATTTATGCACTTGTTAGCCAACCTGCCAAGTAGAGTTGTCTCTCAGACAGAAATATTCCAGAAGAGGAGAAATGACTTTCTGTCGGATGTGAGGCAGAGAATGTGGGCGTGTGGAAAGACCTGCGAGGCTGTGGTTCCAGGCTGAGCTCCTGTGTCTTCCTTCCCAGCCAGGCAACTTTCTGTGTTACTGCTCTTGTCTGAAAAAGGTAAGCAGAGATTTTGCAGAATGAAATCGATTTGGGATGGTGTAAGTGATTCTATCGTTGTACCCAGGAATTTTGGTTCTTTCATCTAGATTAGAGAAGAAAGACATGAACAAGAGAAAAAAGAAAATGTGTCAAGGAGGAGAATAAAGAAGAAAACAAGTAAGGTGGGAGCGCTGAGTGATGAAAAAATGGGAAAGAAAGACAAAGGAAATAATTGCTTAGAGGCTTAAGACACAAGAAAGAAAGAACCACAAACACCACTGAGAGTAGAAATTGCTCACCTATAAAAAGAAAATAAAAAGAGTTCATGAGCCCTGACTGGTGTGGCTCAGTGGATAGAGCATTGGCCTGCAGACTTGGGTCCCAGGTTCAATTCCAGTCGAGGGCATGTACCTTTGTTGCAGGCACATCCCCGGTAGGGAGTGTGCAGGAGGCAGCTGATCGATGTTTCTCTCTCATCAATGTTTCTAACTCTCTATTCCTCTCCCTTCCTCTCTATAAAGGATCAATAAAAAAAATTATATATTAAAAAAAAGGGTCCATGAACTTGAAACAAACAAAACAAAACTAGGGATAAACCAAAGGGAAGAGGAGAGTGGTGTAAAAGAAGATTGAGCCTGGCTGGAATGGCTCAGTGACTGGGTGTCAACCTAATAACTAGGAGGTCACACAGTTCAATTCCCAGTTCAATTCCGGGTCAGGGCACATGCCTGGGTTGCGGGCTCGACCCCCAGTAGGGGAGGCATGCAGGAGGCAGGCCATCAATGACTCTCTCATCATTGATGTTTCTGTTTCTCCCTCTCTCTTCCTTTCTGAAATTTTATATATATATATATATATATATATAAAAGATTGACATATATCAACCTGACTACTAAAATAATTTTTCCTAGTACATTTTAAGAATTATCACCTAATAAGCGGTAAAATTTTTATATTACAAACATAGTCAAATAATTTATCTCTAAGGGTCTCCAATGTCCAATATGTAAAATGGAGAGAATTCCCTGCCCACACCCTCAGGTGCCAATAAAATGACACAAGGGAAAAGGAGTTGGTTAATTGCAGAGACGCCAGCCTCTTACAAGCCTCTTCTGTTTAAGCAGTAACCCTTATCAGTTGGCATGAAGAGGAGAATGTGGTTAAGGGAACTTCAGAAAAGGCAGTTTTGGGCACAAAATGGGGCATAGAAAGGTTCTTACAATGTCATCAGATTTATACTCATAAAATTTCAGCATCTTGAGATAAAAGTCAGGGCATAGGGGGAACACCCTCGGGCCATTCCTGGGAGGTGGCTTGCATTCCTGACCTTTCTCTTGGCAGTTGGGTTGTGGATGGTACACTTTTAGCCCTAAGTTCTCAGAAGCAAGCCTGCATTATCCATTAGGGCCTGTCCATCCAGCTCAAGTTCACAGTGATAAATCTCGAAGCCTCCAAGGGTCTCACAAAGGTGGGTGTGGTGTGCTGATAGCAGGCATGATTAAGTGCTTTCCTGTGTCAAATATAGCTGTAATATACTACAAACAGGCAGTTGAGTTTTATACAAACTGATCTGGCTGCTATCAGCTGCTCTGACATTTTATACTAATACTTAAAATAAATCTAGAAACAGGAAAGAAAGTACAGAATTATTGTTTTAAGCAGCCTGTGCAAGCTTATCTTCAAAGTGGCAGAGGTTCCATTGTATTTAGAGAAACTGCTCACTCCACTGGCATAAAGGTTAGTAGCAGGAACGCCACCACTGAGAGCCAGTTTCCCATGTGAGTGCTGGCTTCACAGCATCACACTCACTCCTGGCAAAGGACTCTTGTCCCATCGTCATTGTCTTTGCGCTAAAAGCACCAAATACCTTATTGCAGCAATACCGTAAAACAAGCCTAGCCATTATGATATTGAGAGTCAGACTGAAAGTCTGAAAGCATTTCCCCTTTGAAATGTTGGTTTTGACCTCCGTGTGTGGTGTTTTTGCGTGTGTATGTATCACAGCTGAGACCAAAAGGAAGCTTGTGCTATTCTGGATTTTCTTTTTTGGAATGGGAATCTGAGGGAGAAGTGTCCCATGACATAAAAACCTAATTCTTTAAAGTGAACATAGAAGTCATTTAGCTCATCCAGTAACTAACCTTCAACTCTGGCAATGCAGAAGAATCACTTGGGGAGTTTTAAAAATATTGTTGCCAAAGACCCATGACCTGAGTCCAATTTAATAATTCTGGGAATTTCTAGGATTTTAACATCTCTCTAGGTGATTCTAATGGGTGGCAGGATGGAGAAACACTTATTTCAATGGCTCATTAGACAGATGTGGCATCTGAGGGCCAGAAAGGAGGGGCTTCTGGAGTCCCCCAGAAAGGTGTGAGGGTTCCTCCAGGCTGGGACCCTGTGCTCCATTCGGCAGGCTTTGTTCACACTGTAACTTAGTGGTGCCCTTAACTGAAATTAATCTAAAAGCGACTTGAATACTAAATACTTAAATGTGCAGTCATGAAGCTCAGTTTCTTTTTCATAGCTTCATTTCATAATTCAAAGTACTTTTTTTTTCTGTAGACATATCAAAGGATTTTATTTTTGTCATTTCTGGAAATTTATTTCTTGGTTTCTCCTTTCTCTCTAAACAACTTTGTGTGGATTCGAGAATGACTTTAGAAGATTGATGCTTATGAAAGATTATTACACTTTCTGTGTGAATGCCCTTGTTTTTGGTGAACATTTTCAAAATCATCTTATACCAAGGGTACGATACATGCAATAGATGATTTTGGAGATTATACTTGCAGGATTTTCTAGCACAAACCTATTTTAAATATCTTATTTTTATATTCACATAAAAAGTAAAAAGGAACTAGCCATTTTAATATTTTGGCATCCAAATGATGTCCCTGAGATTATGCTTTGAAGTGTCATAAAAAGGTATGGTGAGCTCATGTGTTCCACTTTTAGGTTTGGAAAAGATGGCCACTTCGTAAATACTTGCATGAAGCTGGTCATGGCCCTGAGACATAGGTGTGGCCACTGCTAGACTGGAGATGGTAACCCCTGCTCTTCTGGTCGTCTCCCCGCCACCAGGAGCAGATGACTTGTGTGGCCAGGGTGACAGTGCAGAGCAGAGGCCCAAAAGCTACTGGTCTGATTGGCTTGTTCCTGCCGGCACATCTTGAAAAGTGGCAGGAGAGGTCTATGAGAGTACTTTGGATAGTAAGGACCCACTCTTCATGTTTCATCCTTTTTTGGTCATATAGCTGTTCCCATTCCCTGACTCTTCCCATATAACTCCCTCTACTATCTCGGCCCCACCTTCCGCGTGCTCAGGATCCAGACTGTATCTGGAATTCGGCCTGGCCTGTGACCACCATCCCCTGTCTGGTTTTTACAGCAGATTCTTCCCTGTCTTTTCTGCTTCACTGTTGTTGTCTTCTCATTTCTTATTCACCTGCAGCACCCGGTCATGCTCCTTTCGTAATAAAAACAAACAGAAAATTCACTGCAGGCCTCACTATTTTCTCCATATATCCTCATCCCTGCCCTATCCTAGCTTCACTATCCCCATCCCTTGCCTTTCTTGGGGCCCACTCTCTGCAATCCAGGCCACAGGGTATCGAACGTGGCTGCACTCGAATCACAGAGGTCTGTGTCCTGACCCCAGTGATACTGTTCATTAATTTGGGGTGCAACAGGAGCATGGGGACTTTCCCAAGTTCCCCAGGTGATTCTAATAGGCAGCCAAGTTGAAGAACATCTTCTCAGTGTTTGTGAGCTACTTGAGTGTTCTCTCCTCTCTTGGCCTTTGCACAGGCTGCTGCCTTGGCCTAAATGTTCTGTCCCACCCACTTCTTTTGGTTACCTGGTCATAGCTTACTTGCAAGAGGAGGCTATGGGACAGTTCAGTGTTAGCTGAAGGGCAGGGTGGCCAACACGAGATTCAAGGAAGATTTCACACTTAGAGGGTCAGCAAATTATCATTTTGTAAGAATATGAGAGGAGGGGCCTTTTAATTCTTGCCGACCACAGTTTCTCCAATACAAAGGAAGATTGGAAATGAGATACTTCAGGGACTTTGGAGGTCATTCCATTCTTGTATTTAAGTGTCCTCTACAAATTCTTTGCATAGCTTTCTTGTGTACACATACACACAGCTTTCTCCTACATCTACTATCACAGAGAGGTGGGGTCCTCAGGCCTCCAGGACTGCTTTGCCTAATCCGGCGTGAGAGGAGTGGAGGCAGGGTGGGGTTGTTAAAATATCTTCAGAAACTGGACTAATCACAATGATCACTCCCTAAAGATAGGAACAAGTATTGGCTTTGATCACCCCATTCTAGTCCACAACAAATAGAGAGCGATTCTGTTGATTAAAGCAGCTTGAAACTGATCATTTCCTTCAAGCATCTGATTCTATTTCATATTTCCCTTCCCCACAAGCATCTTTGCCATTTTCTTCTGATTTGCAGAAGAACAAGAACTTACAGGTTTCATCTTACAGGACCATAAAGGATGTTTAAACAAAAACCCAAGTTCACATAAGTGAAGGAGGATTTTAGGTCAGTCCTAGTCCCATCTATGTAGGACACACCGATTGCTTTGTGCCATCCCTGATGTTCACAGATGAAAGGCAGTTCAAATCACGATGAATTTTAGGTAACATGAATCATAAAACAAAGGCCACACAGTCTGGATTCATTCTAATCCCAGCTCCACTATTTACTAGTATATGACCCTGAGAATATTCCTCACATTTCTGTACCCCAGTTTCCTCATCTTAAAAATTAATATGTTAATAGTACCCGCCCCAAAGGTTGGTGTGAAGTTTAACCCAGTGATTCCTTTTGAAGAGCTTACTTGGGCACTTGGTGATAAATGTTAATTAAATAAGTGTAACTTTTAAAAAGTGGCTAAGATTTTTTTTTCCTGGTGTAGTCTTCATTTTGGTATGAATAGCATCACTTTCTTTAAATAGATTAAATAGTTCCCATAAGTTAAAGATGATACAAGAAAGAAAGCCCCCCTGTCCAACTTAAGTCCCAGTGTTACAACAGACTCTCTGTGCCTGACCAACATAGTCCTCAGAACGGGAAGTGACGTAACGGGTCTCATTTTCTCATGAAAATGTAAGCTTCAAGTTACGCAGAGGCCCGGTGACTTTCGGCCACAGAACTGGGTTAATAGCGGAGCTGTGACAATCTTTTAGGGTACCATGTCCCCCCAGGACACCAGGTGCCCTAATTGCATTGGGCATGAATTCTCGGATCACACCAGACCAGGTGCTGATTCATCCCTTCTCACCACTTACCATCTCACAGTGCCTGAATGAACTGGATGTCAGAAACATTTCTCCCTTCCGAAAGGCCAAATTCTGAACAAAAATACAGGAGAACTTTTTCAAAAGGACACTTTTGCTGCATTACATCTTAACAGCTACCCCTGCAGATCTTGGGTGTAATGTGAAAAGGTTAAAGATGACTCCTGACAGTATAAGGATAAGGGAACCAATGCCTAAGGAACGAAAGTATCGCACAATTATTTCCGAAGAATGGACCTGAAAGTTTTAAAAGATGTATTTAACCAGCTATTCAAGGTTCTTACTTGAAAAGAGAGAAACACTGAGGTTTTTAACCTTGTAGCCTAGGTATTGTGGATAGTGGTGTCTCTTGTTTGCTGAGATGATAAAAGGGCTTGTAATGAAATCAGCACTAAGCAAGCAGCATGATTAGAGCTGGATAACATCTAAAATATTCTAGGAGAATATTTCCACAAGAAGAAAATAATTCACCAAAAGAAGGTATTGGGTAACTTTAAGATATTAAGGTTAATGATACACACACACACACACACACACCAGTATATTCCTTCCCCCCCCCACTCACCCACCCCATGTTTTTCTTCCCTTTAATCAACTCACAAATAAGAAGTGCTGGCAGAAGACAAATATATAGCTGAACTGGATCACGCATCTACCCGAGGTTTTTAACACATTCTCAGACCCGGGTAGGTTTTAATCCCACTTGTCTTTAATCACATCCTCACACTGACAGTCTCCTGGTACGTGAAATCTTTGGGTCTAGCAACCAGGAGCCTCATGTGTATTCCAAACTTCACCTGGGAGGTGAATATAGCTCAGGGGACCTCACTGAACCTCCTCACAGGCACCTCCTCAGCCAGAATTCACCACATGCCTGTGAGGTTGCATCAGCCTCAGGCTCCACAAGCAGAAGGGAGTGCCCGGGTGGTGGGGTGGTGTAGGGATGACATTGTTCAGGGATAGGCTTTGATGAGATGGCCCCTAGCACTGGGGGTCAATCGGTCTGGGTTTACGGGATTGCTTTGCTCTGACACCACCTGTAGAGCCAGAACAATGCTCAATAAAGCTTAGACCTGCCACCTTACACTGGACAGAATGTAAACAGATAACCTTTGGGAAGGTCCTTCACCTGAGTCCCTCGGTACCTGCAAAGCCACTGTAAGATTAGAAAATGTAATTACATCTGATAAAGTGATCACCAAGACATTGTTTGAAGAGAGGGCGTTATCAGTGCCATTGTGCGAAGGTTAATGGAGGCTGAGATCACTGGCCACTGGTCTCTCACCTCGAACAAAATAAAATCTGATTGTATTATAAAGTTTAGAAAGTAGCTCAGCAGCCCTTAGAGTTCCAACACTTTATGATTTACTTCAGTTGGTGTAAGCTAGCCATGGAGCCCCCAAAATCTGAACACACACGATGGTGAGATCTGTGTACTGATGTGCCACCCAGTTGACTGGCTCTAGGTCCTCTAGTGTCCTGTCTGTGCTTCTCCTACCTGCATAGAGCACCAACCTCATTATATTGCGTTTCTCTGACTCCTCCACTAAGATGGAAAGACCCTTAAAAGACAGGCACTCGCTTATTTTGCATTCCCAGAACCTAGCACAGATTTTGTCTTATGAGAGTCACTCCCCACATGATTACTGACAGGCTCAGAGAAATCGTGGGTTTTCCCCCTAGGTAAATATTGGAAAGGTGGGTGAGGGTGGAGTGGACCATGAGCCTCCCTCAATCCCCCAATTTCAGCCCCTGAAAATAGCTTGAATATTTACAAGCTCTGGAGGAGGAGGAAAAGGTGGGTGGGGGGTAGAAGCAGAAGAGAAAACCCCCATAGTGAAAGGGCATTGCTTACTCCATTTTTGAACCAGATGGGATCATCTTATCCAAACGCCTCATTTAACAGATGGGGAAACAGAGCTTGAATAAACCACGTGGAAGGATTATAATTTATTATTTTTCTGTTACATCAGGACAAAGTTTCCATGTGGCATTCAGTCACCCATGCCATTCCAGTATTCACCGAGGCTGCTGAGAGGGTGTAGTGCTTACCAAGAGAGCACTGTATTCTTCTACAACCAGAGAGAAAGAGGGCTAGTGCTTTAGTTTAGTAAATTAGGGAATTGGGTATATATCTAAAAATTGGGACCCAAAGAATCTTAAAAACACATAACACAGCTGGACACATAAAAAAGTTCAGAAGAACATAACACGATTCAGAAAATGCCTCCTAAGTCTTGTTTATCCAAAATTAGATTTGATCAAATAACAGGAGAATGTGTATTATGGTTTGATTTCCAGCAAGTCCGTACAAGTCCCCACCTCAGCTTATTTCCACATTTTCCCCAGAGCTTAGACCCAGTGGGCTCTCTACTGGGCCTGAGCAAGTTATTAGCAGATACCCCAGCACACCGACCCCATGGAGGACAGGAAGAAACACAACCTCTGGAAACAGGGGACACAGTTCTCAACTAGTCAGTGTCAAAAAGGGGGGGATTTGCTAAGAAGAGGTTCACCTGTTACTTACGTCTCCTGAAAGGAGTATGCCACGAGCGCAAGCTCAAATATCATTATTCTCTAAATGCTTGATAATCAACACAAAACACAAACAACTTACTTTTATACCACACTCTCACCGGCATTGCCTATTTGTTCCTCAACAGTGTCCTATAGATAGAGGAAGGGACACAATGGAGAGGTTGAACAGGTAACCCAGTCACCCAGGGAAGGGGCGGGTCAGAGCTGGGATGCTTGTCTTCCAGTTACACTTCACAGGCTCCCTGACCAGACACAGGAATACATTTTAAACTCCGCAGCTCATCCCTTTTCAAAGGAGTCAGTCAGCCTATGAGACCCAAGACCCAGCCTCTTCTTTCTGTGAGCTCCCATGCCCAGCAGGATCCTTGCCTCGGGGCCTTGTACTAAGCTCAGTCTGTACCAAGACCTTCTGGCGCAGACAGGAAGGAAAAGGCGAAGAACACGTCCACAGCACACCTTGGTAACAATGGCATTTTCCCTTAGAAACATTTGGGTTTTCGTTTGTATACTGCTCTATAGAAATTGTCAACAAGTCACGTAAAACCTGGCCATTATTAGGGAGTTATCACTTTCTTGATCTAGCAGGTATTGAATATGAAATAGATGACTTCCAGACAATTCCCCATCTTCCAAATGCCTCTTATCAGCCATTTCTAGTTGGCTGGTTATTCAGTTCTCGTGTACTCAGTGGCAATACAAAGACACCACGTGCTGGAGAAATCTGTGTGCAGGAAGAACGCTTTGTAGCCACGTTCTTGTGTTAGCCCGGGGATTTAAAAATCCACTTCATATTAATGCCCATTCCAGGAGTATTTAAAGCAGACAGTTTCTTGTAATTGAAGCTGATCTTTAAGTTCCCTTGAAAATGAACATACCAAATCGTCACCGACTTGTAGAAAACCCTTAAGAACACCTTCCACCCGGGCGAAGCATCCTTGTAGTTCCGAAGGTGACTTTGCAGATTTGCAGGAGGCTCTGGGTTGGCAATTTCAGCAATAGTTTCCCCCATGTCATCTCTCTGGAAACACATGTTACACTTAATAACAACCTGAGCGAGGTGGAGAGCTTTTAGGGGCCCTCACACCAGGCCCAGGAGCCTGTAAACCATCTACTTACACAGCCAGCCGGGTGGCAGCCCAGGTAGTGAGAGCAGAACATCCTCAGGAGTACCGTCCTGGAGACTGAAAATGAGGGAAGAGGTCTGGAAAACTGGGATTTAACGAACTGGCCTTTGCATTTGCCACAATGGGATATTGTTAGGCCTGGGCTCCGTGAAACAATAGACTTCGATAGGACATAATGCCCATTCAGAAGGACAGATTTACATCCTACCTCTTCAAGCACCCTGAGCTCCCTTTCCGTTTGCTCTTGGGGCACACAATGTATGTGTAACAGATTACTTGTCCTATTCTCTTCCTGTTCTCCCTCCCCCATTCCCTTACTTCTGCTCCAGACTTCAGTAAGTCCAGGATGGTTTTTATCTCTTGAAATGCTGCCTGATTGTCATGGGACTCCCCTGATGGAAATACCCATATTGCTCTTCCCGGCCATTTAAAAAAGAAATGAGTGCATTGCCTGAATGGATTCGAAGGGCAGGTCTGTTTGAATGTATTTGTACCCAAGTTTCTCCAAGCCTGAAATCAGCCCCCAGATCAAATTCCTGGCTGCATGAGATAAAGAATCTTCTATTTGTTAACAAAAGGCCATTCTCATTTTTATTGGGGACTGAAGTGCAAATATAAAACATCAAAGTCTTCATAATTTTTCCAAAGAATATAATCTGGTGCCCTAGCTGGTTTGGCTGAGTGGATAGAGCATCAGCCTGTGGACTGAAGGGTCCCAGGTTTGATTCCAGTCAAGGGCATGTACCTTGGTTGGGGGTACATCCCCAGTGGGGGGTGTGCAGGAGGCAGCTGATCGATGCTTCTCTCTCATCGATGTTTCTGACTCTCTATCCCTCTCCCTTCCTCTCTGTAAAAAAAAATCAATAAAATATATTTTTTAAAAAAGAATATAATCTGGTAAAGAGAAAAATGAATTTTTCTCTCATGTAGAGGCTTGTTGTAGCATAAACCTGAAGATAATACTCTTATTCATTATTATAAACCTTTTACAAAGTGGTCTATTCTGAAGCTATTTTATAGGATAATGTCACCTAAAGAAGTAGAATATGAATAGTTTTGATCTTGACAGAAACTATGGGAAACCACGTCTGCATGTGAACAAAGATTACAAAGTAATAGCAAAGATAAATGTAGCAAGAAGGAGAATTACGGCTCTTTAAAATTTTTATTTTTAACATTTGAAATCATTTCATCAAAAACAATGGTTCCAATGATCATAGGGCAATTCCCGTGGAAATGACAGTTTGATCTGGAACAGAGCTGATTGCACAGGGCTACTTTGCCTTACTATTACAAGTGACATTTCCCTGTGACCTACTCTTAGTGGTGGCCAGAAGGGCAACACCCTGACTTTGAGGTAATCACCAAGGGCGGCTAGAATGCACAGTGAGGGGTCCTGACTAGGATTACCTTTTCTTCTGCAAAGTTGTTATACAGGGAAAAGGAGAAAATTAACAGGAATCAGGCTATCCTAGATAATGCATTCCAAGCATTATCTCCATTTTAAGTATTAGATATTCACTTTAGAGAAGGGGAAATGGGTTCAGATGTCAATTAAATCACTCAAGATCACTTGGTGAGTAAATAACCTTGACAAGGATTTGAGCCTAAGTCTAGGCTCCGAAGGCCATATTCCTCCCACTATACCATCATGTTGTCCAATATATGTTTAGTAGGAGCACATATTCCTTTTTTCCAGATGGAATGCAACTCCATTAGGCCAGAGAGGAGTATTTTAAGCTGTGTCTCCTGGCTGGTAGGGCTGGGCCAGCCTGGGTAATGAGAAGGGTGCTTTCTATGTTTATTCTCATTTAATCTTCACAACACAGCTATCCCCATTTTACAGTGGAAACTGGAGCATCTTGCACTGGGTCACACAGCTTGTAAATGGCAGAGCCAAGATTCGAATGTCTGACCCCTGAATACCATAGGTGCTAAAAAATACACTACAAAATATATCTCCTGCATTTCTTGGATCTAAGGCAAGGCAGAGGAGAAAGATGTAATCAAGAAATAAAAAGAATTAATTCATTTGTTAGCTGTGGTTCACCAAAGAAGTAGTGAAGGGTGAATTCTCTGCAGGAAGTTCCTGGAACTTATCGGGGAGAGAAGCAAATTGTGGTTTTCCTCGTGATTTACATTTATCTACCTCCAGCTCTCCTAGTAACTATGAAAAATGCAATTTTCTTATTTCCATCTTTACGTGGCTCTTACCCTTTAATGCAAAATGCTTTGTTTTACTTTTAAATGAAAAGAACCTGAGGGTTATGGCAGAGGGTAGGAACCTTTTTGCCTTTCAATAGGACTCAGTACAGAAACACGCACACACACACACACACACACACACAGTAAACCAAAAGCTTCCTGAGACATCATTTATCTTTATCCATTGCAATATGTTTTTGTTGTTGTTGTGAGTCCTCACCTGAGGATATTTTTTCCCCCATTGGTTTTGAGAGAGTGTGGAAGAGATGGATGGAAGGGGAGAGAAACAGGGAGGTGAGAGAGACACATTGATTGGCTGTCTCCCACATATGACCCAAAGGGAACCAGAATGGAACCTGCAACCCAGGTATGTGCTCTTGACTGAGAATTCAACCCGTAATCCTTTGGTTTTTGGGCCTACATTTTAATTACTGAAACATATTGACCTGGGCTCCAATATGTTCTTTTAAATTAAAAAAAAATTCTGATTACAATTCTCTAAATTAGGTACAGGACAATAGATTGGAACACTTAGGCAGGAACCCTAAATTCAGATTCTTACAGAGAGTTTTAGAACTGGGCATTCAGACACGTGTCTCTAGAATGACGCTCTCCTGGCTATCCAGTGGCAAAGAGGGATTCAACTCTAGAGATGTTCTACCATAACTTATGTCTGTGCAGAAGTTGGCTGAGGATGCTCTCCAGCCACAGAGTACTGGCTTCTTTCTTTTCTCTTTCCATCAAATGTTTAATGATTAACAGCTGATCTTTACTAAACTTATTAGATATCCTATCTAATATAGAGGGAATATGCTAATTGACCCTCACACCATTGCAAAGATGGCAGCACCCACAGTCAATAAGGAGGGATTATGCTAATTGACCGCCATGCCCTTAAAAATGATGGCACCCACAGCCACAAAATGGTGGTGCCCAGTTCCCTCAGCCCCACCATGTTGGCAGGCACCAGACCTGGCCACTCTGTGCACCTGTCTCCAGAGTCCCCTAGTCCCTCAGCCCCCAGCTGCCCAGTGCTGGCCCGAGGCTCAGGTAACCAGGGCCAGCTGAGGCTTGTGCTGCCAGCAGTGGCAGCAACAGAGGTGTGATGGAGCGTCAGCTTCCCCTGATTGCTGGGTTGCCCATACTGTCAGAGGGGGCAGGCTGGGCTGAGGGACGCCCTACTCCAGCGCACAAATTTTCATGCACCAGGCTTCTGAGTGTAAGGATCCTGGTAAAACTCTGGGAAGGTACAAGTCCTATCTTCAGGGAAATGGAGAAATGAGGAGAACATGTGAAAACATGTGCCCAGAGTTATGATTAGCAGCACGCTCACCTCTTTGGCTTGCTGCAAAGAAGGAGGATGAAAGCATCCTCCTTGGATGGAAATAGGAAGTGTTTATTACATCAACTGGTGCTTTTGAATCCCAAAAGGGCACCATTTGCCTTGTCATTAGAGTCCATGGTCAATTGAAAAGGTATCTTACACGGCAGGAATACATAAAACATTTAATAAATAATAAGTTAATTTGTTGACCTTGCAATGACAGGAGTGCAAATAGTACTGAATAATAAACACTATATAAGGCTTAGCAATATCTAAGATGTTTCTGCTCAAGCCATAAATATAGGGAGAATTTCAGATCTGGAAAGTCTAAGATGACCTGGGTCCAAACCCTTGTGTTAGGTCTGAGAAACTGAAAGTTTGGGGAGCAACCTCTCCAAGGTGCTGTATAGGTGAAGCCTTTTGCTTTACCTATGCTGCCTCTCCTGATTCTGCATTTTATCCCCTTAAAGGGTTCCTCCATGCTGCCTCAAAGGGTAAGAGATCATTCTTTTTTACAGCTGCATAGTATTCCATTCTGTAAATGTACCACAGTTGTTGTTTTTTTAAATCCATTCATCAATTGATGGACACTTGGGCTGTTTCCAGATCTTAGCTATTGTAAATAGTGCTGCTATAAATATAATGGTGCAAATATTCTTTCTGATTGGTATTTCAGGTTTCTTAGGTTATATTCCTAGAAGTAGAATCACTGTGTCAAATAGTAGTTCCATTTTTAATTTTTTAAAAAATATTTTATTGATTTTGAGAGGAAGGGAGAGGGAGAGAAACATCAATGATGAGAGAGAGTCATTGATTGG
>PVJC01020235.1:0-29403 GCA_004026665.1 Murina feae
CCCCCCGGTCAAAGGTGTCCCGCTTTACCAATGTTAAAATCTGGTCACCTTATTCTAGCTCTAAGGCTCAATGTAAGCTTATGGACATCCTGGATTTCCCTCTCTATGCCCGCCTCCCTCACTTAGCTCGCCACACCCCCCCCCCTTTTTTTCTAATCCTCATCTAGGATATTTTTCCATTGATTTTTTTTTTTTTTTTTTTTTTTTTTTTTTAGAGAGAGTGAAAGAGAGAAAGATATTGATGTGAGAGAAACACATTGATTGGTTGCCTCCTGAACAAGGCCTGACCAGGGCCTGGGCTGAGGAAGACCCTGCAACCTCGGTAAGTGCCCTTGACTGAAATCGAACCTGGGAGCCTTCGGTCTGCAGGCCAAGTGATCCCTTTTCTTGCCATTCATATCCACCAAAGAATGGGATCTTGTTTATATAGAAGTGGGTAGTTTAATGATCATCTTCTCCTCAGGAACCCAGTTGGTGGAGGGAAGTCCTTAGGAGTTCGCCATAAATAACCAAGCCCTTATTCTCACATTCTCAGAATGAAGTTTCAGCAGTGATTGATGTAGCCCATTTGGGCAAAATTGGGACTCAGAGAATGCTCCTGGCAGGTCTGCATGCACATTAACCCCAGCTTCCTTGGGAGCCAGGGTCTCAGATACCCTTGCATGGCCTGCTCATGAGCCTCAAAGAAGAGGCAGAGAATTTCAGGTCAGGTGAGAAGTGAGAGGTCAGTCAGTGGGCATGGAGAGTAGAAGCTAGACTCTCCTATGGAATCCTTACAAGGGTTTCCCTCTCATTCTCCTTCTGTCAGAACATCAAGAACAGAACTCAACATACAGCAGGCATCATTGAAACCTACTTGACATGCCCTAGCTGGTTTGGCTTAGTGAATAGAGCATCAACCTGGGAACTCAAGGGTTCCAGGTTCGATTCTGGTCAAGGGCACATGCCTGGGTTATGGGCTCGGTCCCCAGTACTGATGTGCAGGAGGCTGATTCCCTTTCATCATTGATGTTTCTATCTCTCTCTTCCTCTCTGAAATCAATAAAAATATATTTAAAAACAATGAAACCTACTTGACTTGACATGGGTTGTTTTTGGTCAAGTCTAAACAATTGTGCATTAAAAAAAATACATAATGGGAAAACATGAGGCACAAGGGGTGTCTGTTCTCCCTACTCAGCAATGCTAAAATGCTAAAAGGAGGAGTGAAAGAGGGAGGAAGAATGTGGGGGAAGTGCCTGAGACAAAACTCTGCTGACTTCAAGATCTGGCTGACCCAAGTCTTAATCCCCCCAAGAGAGACGTCATTAAAGACTTGTTGACTTAGCTCAATATGTAGCCTGAAGCTTTCTGGGCCCAGGGCTGCATCTACCCACTCCCCATTTATAAGCCTCTTCCCCACCCCTATGGTCTGCGCCAACAGCAAGGCTCCCCCATCCAGCTTCTCTGCTGGACTTTTCTATCTGAGTAAGTGATTGCCTTGCAGCTGCTAACAATTGGGATCAGATACTTCCTTCCCAGGTAAATAAACATCCAAGCCAAAGCCAATCTTCACTGCAGCATCGAAGCACCCCACCCCCAAGTCAGCACAAGAAGATATATTAGGAGAGAGAGGGAAATTTGTTATAATTATAGTGGGAGGTGCAATGTTCATAGAAAGGATACTCCCTCGACTTGACTTTTTCCCTAACTTAATCTGAGAGAGGAGGTTCCAAGGGAGAGATCCCTAGAGATTGGGAGTGTCCACAGGAAGAGGAGGCTGGCAGTTCATTCATTGGTTAGACGCTTGCTGAGGTGCCGAATCTGCAGGCCCATCCCAGGCCTGCTATAGAGCACAGCAGAACAGGAGAGAAAGTTCTAAGAGCAGCTTGACCCGTGTCCACTGGAATTTGAGGGCACACATGAACCAGAGATTGACGCTTACTTCTTTAAAAAAAATAGCTTTAGCCCTAGCTGGTTTGGCTCAGTGGATAGAGCGTTGGCCTGCGGACCAAAGGATCCCAGGTTCCCTTCCAGTCAAGGGCACATGGCCCAGGTCGCGAGCTCAATCCCCAGTAGGGGGCATGCAGGAGGCAGACAATCAATGCTTCTCTCTCACCATTGGTGTTTCTATCTCTCTTTCCCTCTCCTTTTCTCTCTGAAATCAATAAAAATATATTTTAAAAAATCTTTATTGAAGAATAATTGATTTACTGCACATATTTAAACTGTATCATTTCATAAGTGTTGACATATGTATATATTCAGGAAACTATCACCACAATGGAGATAGTGAATAGATCCATCATCCCCAGTTTTCCTTTGTAAAAGTTTGCTCCTTTGTAAATTAGTCCCCTCATATCATCCCACACCTTGTCTCCACAGGCAACCATTGATCTGATGTCTGTTACTTCAGAATTAGCTTGCATTTGCTGGAGTTTTGTGTAAGTGGAATCACACAAGACATATTCTTTATTTGTCTGGCTTCTTTCACTCAGCATAAATATTTTGAGATTCATCTGTGTTGCAGTGTGTATCACTAGCGCATTCTTTTTGTTGCTGAGCAGCATTCCATTGTATGTATATACCACTTATTTATCCTCTCATCAATCAGTGGAACTTTGGGCTGTTTCCAGTTTTGGGGATATTACAAATAAAGCTGCTATGTTTACTCATGTACAAGTATTTTTAGGCATGCTTTCATATGTCTTCAGTGGAATGGTTACATCGTATGGTAGCTGTACATTTTAAGAAAATGTGAAACTGTTTTCTGAAGTGGTCCTACCATTTTACCTTCCCACCAGCAGTGTAAAAGAATACCAGTTCCCTCACATCCTTGCTAACACTTGGCATGATCAGTCTTTATAGCCATTTTCATGCGTAGTGGTATTACATTGTGGTTTTAAAATTACTAATGATGACGATCACCTTTTCATTTGTTTATTTGCTATCCAAATAGCTTCTTAGGTGAAATATTTTCAAGTATTTTGTCCATTTTTTATTGCTTGTTTTCTTTTTATTGAATTTTGAAAGTCCTTTACAAATTTTAGGTGAAAGTCCTTTTCATATGTATGTTCCATAAATATTTTCACCTCATCTGTAGCTGGTCTTTTCATCTCTTTAATTAAGAGCATCTTTTGAGGTGCAGAAGCACTACATTTTTAAAAGGTCTAACTTATCAAAATTTTCTCCTATGAATTATATTTTGATGTTGAATCTAAAAAACTTTATCCTCATGTTACAAAGATTTTCCTCTATAATTTCTTATAAAATATTAAAATTTTATGATATACTTTTAAGTCTATAGTGTGTTTATTAAACTTTAGTATATGATGCGTTATGGCTTGAGCCCCTCTTTTTTTTTTTTTTTTTTGGCTTATGCATATCCAATTGTTCCAACAGCATTTGTTGAAAAGATTGTTCTTTCTCCACCAAGTTGCCTTTCTATCTTTGTCAAAAACCAGTTATCCGTGTATGTGTGGATTTATTTCTGGACTCTGTATTCTTTTCTTTTATTATTATTATTTTATTTATTTTTATTTTTTTAATTTATTTTTATTGTTCAGATTATTACAGTTGTTCCTCTATTTTTCCCCATAGCTCCCCTCCTCCCATATCCCACCCCACCCTCTGTCCCCCCCACCACTGTCCTCATCCATAGGTGTACGATCATTGTCCATTCTCTTCCCACACCTCCAACACCCCCAAAATTGTCAGTCCACTCCCTTTCTATGCCTCTGATTCTATTCTATTCACCAGTTTATTCTGTTCATCAGATTTTTTATTCACTTGATTTTTAGGTTCACTTGTTGATAGATATGTATTTGTTGTTCATAATTTTTATCTTTACTTTTTATTCATCCTCTTCTCAAATGATACCTTTCAGCATTTCATATAATACTGGTTGGGTGGTGATGAACTCCTTTAGCTTTTTTTTTTGTCTGTGAAGCTCTTTATCTGACCTTCAATTCTGAATGATAGCCTTGTTGGGTAAAGTAGTTTTGGCTGTAGGTTCTTGCTGTTCATCACTTTGAATATTTCTTGCCACTCCCTTTTGGACTGCAGAGTTTCTGTTGAGAAATCAGCTGATAGTTGTATGGGTTCCCCCTTGTAGGTAACTAACTGCTTTTCTCTTGCAGCTTTCAAGATTCTCTCCTTGTCTTTTGCTCTTGGCATTTTGATTATGATGTGTCTTGGTGTGGTCCTTCTTAGGTTCCTTTTGTTTGGCGTTCTCTGCGCTTCCTGGACTTGGAAGTCTATTTCTTTCACCAGGTGGGGAAAGTTTTCTGTCATTATTTCTTCAAATAGGTTTTCAATATCTTGCTCTTGCTCTTCTTCTGGCACCCCTATAATTCTGATGTTGGTACGCTTGAAGTTGTCCCAGAGACTCCTTACACTATCTTTATATTTTTGGATTTTTCGTTTGTTTGTTTGTTTTTTTGTTTTGGCTTTTTTGGCTGGGTGGGTTTTGCTTCTTCATATTTCATATCTTTGACTTGATTCTTGCGATCCTCTCGTCTGCTGTTGGATCTCTGTATATTATTCTTTATTTCAGTCAGTGTATGCTTAATTTCCAGCTGGTTCTTTTTCATATGCTCGAGGGTCTCACTAAATTTATCAGCAGTCTCTAGAAACTTCTTGAAAAACCTGATAACTGTGGTTTTGAACTCTATATCCAGTCATTTGCGTTCCTCCATTTCTGTCTTTTGTGACCTGTTTCTTAGTCTCCGCATTTTGGCTTTCTGTGCTAGGTGTCCTATATATGGCCCAGTGATTCAAGCCTCCCCAATCACCTAGGGTGGACACTCTTGTTGTACGCCTTTGAAAGCTGGGTGCACAGCCTTGTTGTAGTTATCACTGGGAGGTATCACTGGGGGGAAATGACCTACAGGCCTTTCTCCTCCTTGTTTGGAGTTTGGATCTATTGGAGTTCTGTCTCAGCTGCAGACCCTTAGGTTATGCTGCAGGCAGGCAGGCACACAGCTTGGGCGGGGTTGTAGGTGGGGTGGTGCCGGATCTCAGAATCACCGGGGGTGGAGCGACTCACAATGGTGTCCGCTCTGCTGATGCTGCAGTTTCTACCCGGTTTGGCGTCTCCAAGCCCTGGGGTCTGCGCACGATTCTCAGCCCCCGAATCTCCACGTCAGTGATACCTGCGAATAACACTGCTAGAACGCAACTGGTCTTCCGCCGCCCCGTTGCCCTACAGCCCTCGTTGCATTCAGTGCGACCCAGGAGTTTATAATCTTCCAAGTCGCGGACCCAATCGCCACTGCCACCCTTTCACCCACACCACCGTGCGCCGCGCCACCGCCTCCGTTTCGTGCCTCCGTACCTTTCAGTTTGGGCATGCCGGGAGCTTCAATTCAGTCTCAAAGCACTCCTCTTGCCTTCTAGATGTAACACTTCCCCTCCCTTGGTTCTGGAGGATGGCCATTTATCTGTATAGTTGTATTTCTATAATGTAGGTGTGGAGGCTGTGCATTTAGGTATATACCTCATGCCGCCATCTTGGTTCTCCTCTGGACTCTGTATTCTGATCTATTTGTCTATTTTCTTTATTTAATTTAAATTCTTTATTATTTAAAGTATTACATATGTCTCTTCCCCCCCCTTGACCTATTCCTACCTACCCCCACCCCCCAGCACATACCCTCACTACCCCTCCAACCCCCATCTGTGTCCATTGGTTATGCTCATATGCATGCATGTAAATCCTTTGGTTGAGCTCTTATCCCCTCACCCCCACCTTCCCTCATAGGTTGGACAGTCTGTTTGATGGTTCTATCTTGATTCATCAGTTTATGTTGTTCATTATATTCCACAAATGAGTGAGATCATGTGATATTTACCTTTCTCCGACTGGCTTATAGGGGTGCATATGTCCTTTCTGATTAGTGTTTCTATTTTCTTGGGATATATTCCCAGCAGTGGGATTACTGGGTCAAATGGGAGTTCCATTTTTAGTTTTTTGAGGAAACACATACTGTTCTCTACAATGGTTGCACCAGTTTGCATTCCCACCAGCAGTTCACAAAGGTTCTTTTCCCCCACCCCCATTCTCTCCAGCGCTTGTTTGTTGATCTATTGATGATAGCCACTCTGACAGGTGTGAGGTGATACCTCATTCTTATTTTGATTTGCATCTCTCAGATGATTAGTGACTTTGAGCATGTTTTCATGTGTCTCCTGATCTTCTGTATGTCCTCTTTCGAAAAGTGTCTAGGTCCTTTGCCCTATGTGTCTATTTCATTCCAGTGCTACACTTTTGATTATTGTAGCTTTGTAATAAGTCTTGAAATTAGATGGAATTATCCCATCAACACTATTTTTTTTTTTTAGGGAGAGAAAGAGGAAGTGAGGGGGAAACATAGATCATTTGCCTCCTATGCTCACCCCAACTAGGGATTGAACCCACAAACTGGGCATCAAACTGTTGACCTTTGGATACACAGTATGACAATCAACTAACTAAGCCACACAGACCAGGATCCAACCCTACTTTTTAAAAGTTCTTTTGGTTATCTAGGGCCTTTGCATTTCCAGATGAATCTTAGAATCAGCTTGTCAGTTAATGAAAGAAAGCCTTCTGGATTTTGATTGGGATTGCATGAATCAGTTTTTTGATCCATGCATATGATAAATCTCCATTTATTTGTGTTGTCTTTATATTCTCTCAGTGATGTTTTATAGTTTTCAGTATGTTTTATTGTATCTTTTGTCAGATTTATCCTGAATTATTTAATATTTTTGATACTTTTGTAAATGCTTCTGAAAATTTTTATTTTGTAATATGTGTTGGTAACCCATAGAAATACATTTTATTTTTGTGTGTTGATCTATGTTCTATAATCTTGGTAAATGTACTTATTAATTCTAGTTATTATTTTGCACATCCCATTAGATTTTATATATAGACACTCATATTGCCTGGGATTAAGAATAATTTTATTTATTTATTTTCAATTTAGATTCCTTTTATTCTTTTTCTTTAATGATCAAATTAATTTAAACATATACTACCATGTTGAAAAAATGGTGAGAGTGGACTTATTTTCTTGTTTCTGATATTAGAGGGACAATTTTTAAATTCTTATTGTTAAATAATTTGTTAGCTATAGATTATTTTTCTAGATGCTCCTTTTCAGATTGATGAAGTTCCCTTCTATTTCTAGTGTGTGTTTTTTTTTGAGTCTTTATCTGGATTAATTGGATTTTATAAGAATGTTGGATTTTGTTAAAGGTTTTCAGCATCTATTAAGATGATCATGTGGTCTTTATCTTTTGATTTGTTAATATGGTGAATTGCATTAATTAAAAAAAATTTTAATTATGGAAAAAACACATCATAAAATTTACCATCTTATTTTAAGTATGTTTGCATTGTTGTGCAACAGATCTCCAGAACGTGCATTGGTTTTTGAATGTAGATGCACCTGTCCTGAGTTCTTTGGAGAAATTCCACTTGACCATGAAGTATTATTTCTTAAATATGTTGTTGGATTTGATCTGTTAAAACTTCGTTTAGAATTTTGCAGCTGTGTTTTTGAAAATGTTGGTTTGTACTTTACTTTTCTATTAATGTCATTGTCTGGTGTCAGTATCATAGTTTTGCTGACATTAAATAATGAGTTGGGAGGTATTTCCTCCTCTTTGATTTTCTGGAAAAATTTATGTAGAATTAGTATTGTTTCTTTTCTAAATATTTTGAAGTATTCATTAGTGAAGCCGTCTGACCTACAGTTTTTCCTGTGGAAAGTTTTAAAACAACAATTTCAATATTTTAAATAGACCTAGAGCCATTAGGTTAACTATTTCTTTTTGACAAAACTTTGCTACTTTGTATCATAAAAGGAATTGGTCCATTTCATTTGGGTTGTCAAATTTATAGGTGTATAGTTGCTTATAACATTCCCTTTTTATTTTTTAAGTATCTACGGGACCTGTGGTGATACCATTTCTTTCATTCCTGATTTTATTTATTTATTTATTTACTTATTTATTTATTTATTTTGTTGATCCTCACCTGAAGATACTTTTTTCATTGATTTTTTAGAGAGAGTGGAGGGAAGAGGAGAGACACAGAGAGAAACATCGATGTGAAAGAGACACATTGATTGGTTGCCTCCTGCATGGGCCCTGACCAGGGCCACGGATGGGGTCTGCACCTGAGGTATGTGTGCTTGACTAGAATTGAACCTGGGACCCTTCAGGCTTCATTCTGACCCTCTATCCACTGAATCAAACTAGCCAGAGCTCATTCCTGATTTTATATTTGTTTTCTTTATTTTTTCTTGATCAAGCTGGCCAAGAGAGTGATTAATTTTATTGATCTCAAAGAACCAGCTTTGATTTCATTGATTTTTTTCTACTGTCTTACTGTGTTCTATTTCACTGATTTCCACAATGAACTTTAGTTTTGCTTACTTTATGTTTAATTTGCTCTTATCGTTTTTTTACTGCTGTATCAGTTAACTAATCTTTTCTTCTGTCATGTTTAATCTACCCTTAATCCTATCCTTTTTTTTATCTAAGACATTGTTATACTCTAGAATTTCTATTGAGTCTTTTGGATATCTTTCCTGTCTCTAACTTTTTGAATAGATAGACTATAGTTATAAATTATTTTGACATCCTGGTCTGCTAATTTAAAATCAGTCTCAGTTCTTAGACTGTTTTGATAGATTAATTACTTTCCTTATTATGGAGTGTGTTTTCCTGCTTCTTTACATGCATGATAATCTTTTTATTTCTTTTATTATTGTTTTTTAAATCTCACCTGAGGATATGATTTTTTAGAGGGAGAGTGAGAGAAAGAGAGAGAGAAACATTGATCAGTTGCCTCCATATATGCCCTGACTGGGAATCTAACCTGCAATCTTTTGGTGCACAGGACCATGTTCCAACCAGCTGAGCCACTGGGCCAGGCACATGCATGGTAATCATGGATCAGTTGCCAGAAAGTATGCTTTTTACCTTGTTGATTGGTGGATCTTTTATGTTCCTATAAATCTTGAATTCTGTTCTGAGATGTTACCTGAAACCAATTTGACTTTTTGAGGTCTCGTTTAACTATTATATGCAGGAGTCTAGGGTTAATTATTTCCTACTGCTCAGCAAAAACTTCTTGAGTACTCTATGGAAGACCAGGAATTACGATTCCTTTCAGTCTGACTGGAGAAGATGCAATATTTTCAGTTCTAGGTTAGTGTTAGACTCTGTTCTCTAATCTTTTCAAATTATTTCCCCCCGCTCCCTGACTCTAATGTTTCTTCACACAAATTCATCAACTATTACTCTCCTGAACATCTTTGGGGTACTCTCTTCCTCTTGTTTACTTGGTCCTCTGAACTCCAGCCCCCTTGGTGTGCCCCCAACCTCCCCTCCACCCCTGACTCTCAGCTTCATCTCCTTTGCTCAGATTTCCTTTCCCTGCACCAGCCTGGAAACTCTCTCAAGACAACGAGCTGGAGCAACCAGAAGGCTTTCCTCATTTGCTTCTTTTCCCTCAGGGACCAATATCCTTTGCTGTCGCACCTTGAAAACTATTGTTTTTTAAATATTTTGTCTGTTTCTTTTTTTTAAACTATATTTTATTGATTTTTCACAGAGAGAAAGAGAGAGGGATAGAGAGTTAGAAACATCGATCAGCTGCCTCCCGCACACTCCCCACTGGGGATGTGCCCGCAACCAAGGTACATGCCCTTGACCAGAATCGAACCTGGGACCCTTGAGTCTGCAGGCCAATGCTCTATCCACTGAGCCAAACCGGTTAGGGCTTGTCTGTTTCTTTTTGTTTGTTTTAGACAGGAGGGTAAATCCAATCCTTGTATCTTTATCTTGGGCAAAATCGGAAATCTCCTGGCATTTGCTTCTTACCATATATGTTTGATATCAGAAAGCTTGGCAAAGCGACTTTCTTCTGGAGAGTAGGTGCTCTAGTGAAGTTGTTCTGTGAAGAAAAAAACGGTCTGCTCTGTGCCCACTTCGACAACTTCCTTCCAGCCCTTGAGGAACACAGAAAGAAGACCCTCACATTTTTCAGGGCTCCAGAAAAACAACACAGAAAGTGGCAAAGAAGGTGGAAGCTCTTAAGATTGTGAATCAAGTAAGATGACATCCAGACTGAGAGGAATTGGGGGCAATGACCATTTGTCGGATAAAGGCAGACATGGCTAGGCCTCTCTGTGTTGCTCTCAATAATGGAAGGGACTGGCAGAAAGATGAACATCTCCCTCCAAAAACATATAACTCCATATTCTACAATATCCAATAGGAGATCAACACATTGGCAGAGGCACCAGAAACAGGGAAATGGATCGAGCCCATGTGAGAGTGGGACTTCTTTCCACCAGGGACAAGCAGCCTCTCATTTAACGTGACCTCTGCTGTCCCTCCTTGTCACCCTTCTTCCCTCAACATGAGAAGCACTAGAGCCGGAGAAGAAGGGAGAGTAGTGAGAGACAAGATCAAGCCCCCTTCACATGCTTGGAACTTGAGTTATAAGTTTGGCAAACTCTGAAGGAAGAAGAGTTGGGCATGAAAAATTAGATATGACACTGAAGTTGTGAACGGGACTAGACTGGACTTTGAACAACTGAGATAAGAAAGCAATGGGATCTGCCCAGGACAGTTAGCCTGGGAAGCGCATCTTTAACTTCAATGAATGGAGAAAATAAATTGATCTTTTTTTTTTTATACCCCAATAAATTGAGCTTTCTCAATCAAATGGATACATGTGATCTACTAATAATAGCTACCAAATATTGAGACAGGCAATGTATTGAGTGCTGTACATAAATTACCTCATTTGTTCTGATAGTTACTTTTTTATTTCCTCCATTTTACAGATGAGGTACATTGAGGCACGGTTGCTTGCCTAAATATAGAGTGTAGAAATTTCAGATCTGTAATACTGACTGTGGTAGTTTTATATCTATCATCCAATCCAGGGAAAACTCATTTAACTGAACATCATGATATTTATTCATGATATTTTCCTAACATTTTGCCTATGTTGAGTTTTTCCCCATTTCCCCTGGCTACTTCCTGTTGGTGCATCTCCTAGGGAGACCAGGACAGCTTAACTGTAGATGAGGAAAGGGGACATTACAGGAAAACTAACTCTAAGCAGGTAAAACGTTAGGTCAGTGTGCATCTTTGAGTGAGAGGCATCAAAGAGGTACGTGGCCTTGGACAAGTCACCTAACCTCTTTGTGCTTTGGTTTCCTTAAATGTAAAATGGGGAGAGTAATTGTGTTAGTCCACTCAGGCTGCTATCACAAAACACCCCATGCAGGACACTTATAAACAACAGGAATCAGGGTGCCAAGAGAGTTAGGAAAGTACTGTCTTCCAGACCACAGACTTCTTGTATCTTCACTTGGTAGACAGGGTAGGGACCTCTTGTCACTTTCTAAAACCCCGCCCCTACCTGCTAATACAATCACCTTTGGGGGTTATATTTCAACATCTGAATTTGGGGGGACACAGACATTTAGACCAAAGCAGTAACAGTGCCTATTTCATAGGGTTGTTGTGAAGAACAGTGTTAGTACAGACAAAGCCCTTGACCTGTGACTGACACATGGTCTGCTCCACCTAAGGGCTCACCATTATTATTATACCCTTCAATTACCGGTAAGTCCCCTTCCACTGATGGAAGAGAAAACCCAAACATATTCGTTTCTTTTCGTTCTCCACATCTTCATGGTCTCTTCTCTCATTACCCTGTCTTTATCACCACCTGACGAAGCATTACTTACAAATCCACTTTCCCCACTCATAGAAGAAGGGCAACATTTTTTTGCTAGACCTGGAAAAACCCCGTATTTGACACTGGATTTCTGCCCGGGTTTTCTAAGTACACCCCTGGTTACACTGCTGGAGGGTGTCAGAGTGAGCAGCGAAGCCCAGCGCTTTCTGATGGCTGGGTACCCAGATGAGAAATCCTAGAGTCCCCTTCCACCCTGCGCATGAATTTCATGGGCCTGTGTGGTCCCTGCAGTACCTTCCATGGGCACCAGGCGGCAGTTGAGTGTTTTCCCATTTCCCCTGGCTAGTTCCTGTTTCCCCTGGCTGCGCCCAAAATGTAGGTGAGGTTGCTGCACAACAGGTTCCACGGGTGACAGCTGAGTCACTTGGGAGATGTCTAGCAGCACAGATGCCCAGGCCCTGCCCCGAGATCTGGAGTAGCATGGGTTAGGTGAGGGCCCGGGCATCACATTTATGAAATCTCACGGGTAATTATGATCCAGCGTGCTGCAGCGACCTGCTATTTGAAAGCCGCTGCCTTAAGAATGTTCCAGAGCATGGCAGCCACACAAGCATGAGGTGTGCAGTGATGCAGTGCAGACCACACCCTGGGCTTCTGGAACCCAGAGTGAGAGATTTTACAGCGCGTCAGGGTTGAAAGGGACCTTACTGCTTACTGACGAAACATTTGGATAAGGAGGCTGAGTCCCGGGAAAACGTGTCCAGGGAGGACATAACCCCAGTCAGAGCCCTGCCCACTGTGGTTACAATGCTGTCATTTCCCCGCTAACCCAGACATCTGAGAATGCTTTTTGAGAAGCTACAGGAAGGACCCTCCTCCCTGAGTCAATGTCTTTAGCTGTTATTGGAACAACTCCAAGCCCCAAATAATTTGAAACTGTGTGGGACATGTTTTGGCCTGAACCAGGATTCACATCGTGGCGCCCCGGCTGCAGAGGCCGAGTCCCCAGTTAGGCCGTGTGGCTACCTCCGCACCGCCTGGGAGCTCTCCTCGCCTTCGCTGCCAGGCTCCTGTCCCCCCACTGCAGTGGGAAGATCAGACTTCTCTGGGCCTCATTTCCTCCTCAGTGAAACAGGGGTAATGATTACCCGAGAAAACATAGGCATTGCTGTGTGTAATTGTCGATGTCAAATAGGGCTTATCTTTTCTCTATGTCCTCTCTGACTTTGAATACAGTTCATTTGGATTCTAGTCTCACAGAGGCTGAGGATCTTGGAAAAATTTTAGCCTTAATTCCCAACTTGATGGGAGAGCACACTGGGCCCAGAAAGCTGAGTTGCTGTGAGGGGAGGATTAGGACCTGGGTGTCCTCACCCCCAGCCCCCTGTTCTTCCCTCCCCGTCACAGGGCATGGCCCCTGTGGAGCCTCTTACTCTCCTTGTGGTGATTGCTGGCTGGTCCTCTTCCCTCAGCCCTCTTCCTGCTTTCCTCCAACATTCCGTCAAACAGTGAGGACTATTTGATCTGGAGCCCTGGATTAGGGTGCCATGAGAGGCACTGGAGAAGTGTTTGATGGCGATGTATTTATTTACATATTTAGCAATAAGCACTTGCTTTGTGCAAAATTCTTTTCAGTGAACCTATGAGGGACTCAGGAGAAGCAGAGAAGAACATGATTCATAATGCCCTCAGAGAGGTGGCAGAGTCTGGGGGAAGACACACACAGACATGCACACACACAAAGACACACACAGACATGCACACATGCATGCCACACACACGCAGACACACACTATGAGGACAATGAGCGTCCAGTAGAAGCGTAGGGGACATTAGTTCCACTGTGTGCAACATAGTGGCAGGAAGCTAGTTTGGTGTGGGGTTGGGGTGCCTGAGAACTCAGACTTGGCTTCCCGCCCACCTCTGTGGCAGTGCTTTCTCAGCTCAGTCCGGCAACCTCTTTTAACCCTTTGTGTGCCATGTTCCTCAGGCTTCTGACGTGAGCCCTCTTCTCTTCTCACTGTATGTGGGCTTTACAAGGTACCATCTATTTCCTTGCTTCGATGATCACCTTTCTTCATGGCTTCTACATCTGCCTCTCCAGAGGGAAGTGTCTGACCATTAGACCCTCACATTCACCTATTTCCTGAGGATCTCTCATCAGAGCAAATGCCATGTCCCAAAGGACTCATTTTCCCATCAACAGGCTTTTCCTCCTTCAACTCAGTTGCTCAGTCAGAAACCTGAAGTCATCCTTGTCTCCTGCTCTCCCTTGCTCCTCTCTAATCCCGTAATCGAGATGTTCTTCAAATCATGGAACCTCAGAGCTCTAATCACCCTGACCACAGATTCTCTTGTCTCCAACCCATCATTTCTGCTCTGGCCAAACTTAGTGTGGGATCAAGCCTCTCCCAGATTATTATAAAAACTTTTACCTAACTGGTCTTCCAACCTTCGGTCATGCTCACTTGTCCGTCCTCCACACGGGATCCAGAGAACTCTTCTGAAACAAAGCAACCCATCACTCACAGCCCTTCAGTGTCTCCCTTGGCCTGCAGGGTGAGCTTCACGCTCCTGAAGGTGACCTCTGTGACCTGTGTTAAGAGTTGAGTTGTCCCTCCCCCCCGCCCCCCCGCCCAAGAGCTGTGTTGCGATCCCAACCTCTGGTACCTCAGAACGTGACCTTATTTGAGAATGGGGGTGTTCAAATGTAATTAGTTAATTACGATGAGGTCATACTGGAAGAGGCTGGGCCCTTAATCCAATGTGACTGGTGTTTTTATTAAAAAGGGGAAATTTGACCATAGACACAGAGGAGGATGGTTATGTGAAGATGGAGGCAGAGGTTGGTGTTAGGCTGCCCCGAGCCAGCGAATGCCTGAGGCTGCTGCCAGAAGCTGGACAAGGCAAGAAAGGATCCTCTCCTAGAGGCTTTGGAGGGAGCATGGCCCAGCCCACACCTTGACTTTGGACTTCCGGACTCAAGAATTGGGAGACAACCAATTTCTGTTGTCTTAGCCACCTAGTTTGTGGTACTGTTTCATGGCAGCTCTAGCAATCTAACACCACCCATTGTGGTCCAAGTACCACTACCAGTATCTTCCCAGCCTCACCTGCAGTCACAGGCCTCAATTCCAGCTGTTTACAGCTTTCTAAACACACTAGGTACATGCACACCTGCACTCCCACTGGTCCCTGTGCGTGAAGGCTCCCTCCAGCCCCCACTTCTGCCCCATGCTCCCCTCACCCCCATCCTGCAGCATCTTCCAGTGGCTCCTTCCCTTGGCCATGGACTCCTTGAGAGCTGGGACTCTGTTTCTCTCCTTTCTTCCTCCCCAGTGTCTTAGCACTGAATCTGACCTAGTGTGAGGCTACAAGAATTTCTCTGAATTTGGACCCATGTTCTTCCACAGTTTATAATAGTGGCGGGCGGTGGGCTTTAAAACACTTCTTCCTGGCTCCTCACTGGATTGCCCAAGAGGGCGCTACCCTGATTTCACCCACCTCCAGGAGCTAACCAGCCACAGGGCATGGATTCTAGAAATCTCTTCCAAATTGCCAAATACTTCTCCCCACCCCGTTGCCCAGGAGGCCCTCTCGTAGGCCCCAGGGAGGGGGCTTGGAGAAAGAGATTTTGCACGTTCCTTTGAGGCCAACACCTAATCACTGTCCCTCTTCAAATGAAAAATGGGGAAAACACTAGCTAACTGTTGTTTAGTGACCCCAGCCCCCACCCCTTTAAAATAAACACTCTTTTCAATTAGGAAGATTTGTCACTGGGGACAGTAATTCCGTGTCCTACCAAAACAAACACAGTTGTAATTAGTTTTATCCAGGAAGAAAATTAACTCTGTTTATCTTAGCATAATTAATCATTGACCCTTTCTGTCCAGGCAGCTTGGGGGAGGGTGTGGGAGTGGGGGGGTTGTGATCTACAGCGAAGGGGCATTCCAGGACCCATCTATCTCTCCTCTTGGTTACACAGCTGTCTGCGTGAGTTATTTCAAATAATATTCCTGGCCAAGACTTATGGAGCTGCCTCAGAGCTAGACTTGAAGAAACACTAAATAAGGCTATGACTTTATGGTTTTGTTCTGCCGAAAATTTTAGATGAGTATATATCAGATGGGCATTAAGGTGCGCTGTGGACCTGGGGATTGGCTTAGCTTCGGTTGTGCCAGTGACCTTTTGCCATGACCTCATGAGTCCTGGAGACGGGAAAGGAGCTGCAGGCAGGGGATGTGGCTGCAGTGAGAAGGGCACAAGCGTTGGGGTTAGATGGACTTGGGTTCTAGTCCTGACTCTGACATCCTCTAGCTGCATGACCTTGGGCAGGATACCTTACCTTTCCAAATCACAGTCATCTCCTAAGTAAAAAACAAAACAAAACAAAACAAAACAAAAAAACCCACACAACAAAATAAAAATAAAAATAAAAAATAGAATGATTTGAGGAATCAGGGTTGATAATCCATAGCCTCAGGGATTTTGTAAGGATTAGAAGGGGATGTATGTCAAGTCTGTAGGATAGTGCCTGGTACCAACCAGTGGTTCAATGAACACTGGTAGGTACTGCTATTCTTGCATGAACTGACTGAGGACCCAGGGGTGATCTTCTCTCTTTATTTTCATAGTTCCTACAGCTCACAGAGACTCAGCTGTGTGCCAGGCTCTGCACTAGGCCCTGGAAATAAGAAGAGGGTTTAATCATGACCCCTGTCCTCCTGGAGCTCATAGCTCACTGACATACCCAGACATTCTCCATCTGTTACCTCATATGCTAAGCCAGAGACACAGGATGAGGTCCCTCTGGTCGAAGTGCAAGCAGAGACTAAAGAGAAACTGATTTCACACGCTCTGGACACTACAGTTGACGTGTAATACCTCCTTTAGTCCTCTCAATCATTCCAAAAATGAGCAGAAGGGAGAGGGCGCCTGGGACAGGGTATTTGAGGCTCACAGATGTGAAGTCATTACACACAAACTGTAGCTAGAAAGTGGTGCAGCTGGATGTGAAGCAGGTTTGTGTTCTCTGAAGCTGTGTTTTGTCAGCTTCACCTTGGAAAGTCCTGAGTTTTAATGGTTGGTGTCTTACCCCAAGGCCCCGAGTGAGGGGCATTAAAGCAGTGGGCTCCCCAGAGCTGGCATCAGGAGTCCCCACAGTTAAAACCACAGCTTCTTAGCCCTTACCACAGGCTCTTTCAAATCAAAATTTCTTGCTGGGGGATTATTTTCTACAACTATCTGGGGTGATTCCTAAGCGCTCACCATCTGTCAGAGTCATAAAATCTACCTTTGCTCATGATATAGAGACAGTTACTCCCAGAGAAGTGCTGGGTGTGGGGGAGCTTATCTTCTAGGTCAGGGGGCAAGACAACTATGAAAGCAAGAAGCCCCCTGTCCTGAGATGAGAGAGACTCAGAGAGAAGGTGAGGTGGGCCAGGATCCCTTGAGAGTGACTAATGAGCTCACACTGGGGCAGTGTTTCTAGAGGCAGAGAGAGGGATGGCACCTTCTCTGAGCACTAGCCTCTCCCCATGCACAGGCCTGTAATTGGGCTTCAGGGGCTGCTGAGAGCTGCACAGGTTGTTTCTTGAAGGGAGAGAGAGCTTAAGCCTGGGAAGCAGTGCCTTTTGCCCACCACAGATGAGAGCAAGGCTCCCGTTATTGATGTGCATGTTGCCGGCAGGAGGTGGGGCAGGAAAAGATCAACTGAAGGACTTGCATGCATGCATATAAGCATAATCAATGGACATAAGACACTGGGGGGTAGGGGAGGCCGGGTGAAGGTCAAGGGCAGGGGGGGGGAGGAGACACATGTAATACTCTTTGTAATACTTAAAGCAACAAAACAAAATTAAAAAAAATAAGTTCATTTTTTGGTGCTGCAAAGCCTCCTGGGAAGAAAGTAGATTCTGAAGACCCCAAGTATGGTTTTTCTGGGCTACTTTGATGCTTGACTCTGCAAGGGTGGGCACCTAGATGGCAGGGCACCGCACAGGCACTGACAAGTAGCACAGGCTGACCAGGCAGGCAGAATTATATGCTCTGGCCCACTCTCTTTGCCAGAGGCAACCTGTGCAAACTTGAAAAACTTCCTTCGCTTCCCAGTGCCTCAGTTTCTTCATTTGTATGATGAAAATAACAATATCTATCCTGCCAGACTTTTATGAGGACTAAATGACTAACTACATTATACCCATTATCTCATTTAATCTTTACCACAACCTTTGAAATAAGGATATAGCTGTTTTCAAATGTACAGTTGAGTGAGAGTTGGAGGCAGGGGGTCAAGCAACTTGCCCAAAGTTACATATATTTTTTAATGGCAGAGCCAAGACTTAAACCAGTTCTGTCTGATCTAGAACCTTTGCTTTTACCATATTTATAATGTCTCTTTTCTAGGAATGAGTGGATGAATGAATGGATTCTGTCGTATATAATCATTCAGCCTCTGAAATTTTTCTGACAACCCTCATTGCCTCCACATGAAGCTAGGTTGAGCCCCTCCTGTGACTTTCTACTGTAGCACCTGGACCTGCCAGCTTGGCTGATGTACACTGC
Organism: Murina feae; assembly: GCA_004026665.1. Classification (NCBI taxonomy): domain Eukaryota; kingdom Metazoa; phylum Chordata; class Mammalia; order Chiroptera; family Vespertilionidae; genus Murina; species Murina feae. The sequence goes on from PVJC01020235.1 coordinate 18,260, forward strand.
TCTCATCACAGAAATCTCTAACTGCTGATAAGGCCAGAGGCTGTGTGGCCCAGTGGTTTTGGGCACAGGCTCTGTAGTCAGGCAAACCTGGGTTACACAGGAAACCCTTGGACTGAAGGACTCTCAGTGAGGCAGATACTGTCTGATGAAAGGGTTACCCAGGCTCCAAGGTTTTAGGGGAGCATGCAAATAGTCCAAGAAGGAGCTTGGAACCTTCCAAGGAACTGCCTTACACCCCCCAAGAGGCTGGAGCCAAAGGTGGAGTCTGGGCTTTGTGGGAAAGGAAGGGAGGGAGGCTCTCACAGAAATGTTCCTATAATTTAAAACCTTCCAGTTAGAACTTTAATGCAGGATTTAATCAGCAGGAAATCCAGACAGGGCTCATTTTTCTCATGGCTTTTCTAAGTAGCTGCTCCCTGGTGGCTGTCCTTAGACCAGCACCCCTTTATTGAGAATGTACTGGGAATGTACTGAGAATGTACTGTACCCCCTTTGCTGGGGATACAGGAATGAAACAGGGACAAATTACCATGCTTAAGGAGATTTCAGTTCTGCAGCTAGGTGGTCAGACTGTGTGTGTGTGTGTGTACGCACCTGCATACGTGTGTCTCTCTCTGTGTGTATATGTGATTTGGGAGGGAGGAAAAGAGGGAGAAGGGAAAGGAAGGGTTGATGCATCCTCACAGAAGGTATGTTCTCTTGTGCAGCCCTGGGAGGAACCAGTCACTCCACATACTGGTCAGGACCAACTCTGGTTGTGCTGGGCTAAGCATGGAAAGACAACTTTTCATTTGGGAACTGGTTTATATTTGCCCTGGAAAGAACCTAAGAGTTGAAATAATTCAATAAGAGGTTTTAAGGCCAAGAGAGTTGAGCTCTGTGGATGTTGGTTAACAGACACCAATCTGTGTTGAGGAGAGGGGCAGGGAAGTGGGACGACAGAGGACAGGGAGGAAAGGGCTGGGGGAATTGGTCTGGCTTTAAGCCCAAGTCCCCAACCATAAACATCTAGTCTTAAGGAGCTCAGTCTTTTACACCATTCATGTGAGGACAATCTGAGAGCTGGGACAGTCCTAGGGGAACGGGAAGAGGCAGGTGGATTGGCTGCTCCCAGGTGCATACAGTCTTATCCAGCAGTGATATGTGAGAGTCTCCCTGCCCTCCATATGGGTCAGAACACACTGAACTAGTCATCTTCAGATGTGGGAACCACACTTTGGGGAGGTTTTACCAGGATGGAGAGGGATTTGTTGGATAATGTCTGGAGGAGGGAAGACTATGGGGGCTGGATCTCTGACTCTAAGTCTCTGAAGGGCCCAAGGCAGAAGCTTGAGCTGAAAATGGAGACAGCTATGTTATCAATGGGCTGCCTTATAGGCAGTGAGTTTCAAACCTTGGATGTGAAGCCAAGTCTAGAGGACAAAGACCACTCCTCAGGGTGGCTGGGTAGCCAGGGAGTATTGGGGAAGACAGAGCTGGGACAGAGTTGCAGATTCCCTGACTAATTGTCTGGTGGAAGGATTGATGACAAACAGGGCCACTTGAGGCTTTGTTCATCTCATAATTGAAAAATGTCAAATTTACAGTTTGAAGTTTATAGGACAACCCTTCAGGGGAAGCTACAAAATGAATTCCTTCCCATAGTGGGTACTCTGTGGCTCAGGCTTTCCCTGCGTGACTTGACTTCTTGGAAAAGGGAGGAAAGAGTAGAATGGTTTCTTAGTCCATTGGGGCTGCTGGAACAGAATAACACACACTGGGTAGCATATAAAAACAGACATTATTTCTCATACTCGGGAGGCTGAAAGTCCAAGATCAAGTCGCCAGCACAGTCAATGTCTGGTGGGGACCTGCTTCCTGTCTTCTCACTGTGTCCTCAGTGTGGGAAGGGGAAGGGGGCTCTCTGGGATCTCTTTTATAAGAGCACAAATCTTCTCACAAGGGGTCTACCCTCATGACTTCATCACCCAAAGGCCCTGCTTCCTGATACCATCACATTGGAGGTAGTGATTTCAACATATGGATTTTGGGACACGAAAATTCAATCTAGAGCAGATGAGGATGAAAGGCAGGGAGATAAGGGTCAGGAAGGGACATCAGAAGATGCCAGCCACTATTTATTGGCCACTTGTTATATTCCAGGCACACTCACATACTTAGTCACATGTAATCCTTGCACAACCTTCTGTAATTTTTATTTATTTATTTTTTAATTTTTTAAAAAAACTTTATTGTTGAGATTATTACAGATGTCCCTCTTTTCCCCTCCCATAGCTCTGCTCCACCCAGTTCCAACCCCACCCCAGGCTCTCACCACTCTATTGTCTGTGTCCATAGGTAATACATATGTGCATATAAGATCTTTGTCTAATCTCTTCCCAAACTCCACGCACTTTCCTCTGAGTATCATCAGTCTGTTCCATTTTCATGCCCCTGATTCTATTCCATTATTCTGTTTATCAGATTTTTCATTCATTTGATTTTTAAATTCACTTGTTGATAGATATGTATTTGTTGTCATTTAGTTGTTTATATATATTTTTTTATCTTTACCTTTTTCTTCTTCTTCCTCTTCTTAAAGAATACCCTTCAGCATTTCATAAAATACTGGTTTGGAAGTGATGAACTCCTTTAGCTTTTTCTTGTCTATGAAGTTCTTTATCTAACTTTCAATTCTGAATGATAGCTTTGCTGGGTAGAGTAATCTTAGTTATAGGTTCTTGCTATTCATCACTTTGAATATTCCTTGCCCCTCCTTTCTGGCCTGCATAGTTTCTGTTGGGAAATCAGCTGACAGTCATATGGGCCCTCCCTTGTAGGTAATGAACTGTTTTTCTCTTGCTGCTTTTAAGATTCTGTCTTGTCTGTTGCCCTGGGCATTTTAATTATGATGTGTCTTGGTGTGGTCCTCTTTGGATTCCTCTTCTCTGGGAATCTCTGTGCTTCCTGAACTTGTAAGTTATTTCTTTCACCAGGTAGGGAAATTTTTCTGTCATTATTTCTTCAAGTAGGTTTTCAATATCTTGCTCTCTTCTTCTGGCACCCCATAATTCAAATATTGGTACACTTGAAGTTGTCCCAGAGTCTCTTTACACTATCTTCATATTTTTGGATTATTTTTTCTTTTTGCTCTTCTGGTTGGATGTTTTTTGCTTCCTCATATTTCAGATTACTGACTTGATTCTTGGGATCCTTTAGTCTACTGTTGAATCCCTGATTATTATTCTTTATTTCAATCAGTGTATCCTTAATTTCTGACTGGTCCTTTTCCTTTTTTTTTTTTTTTTTTGACATTCTCACTAAGCTCCTTGAAGGTCTCACTAAGTTCCTCAGAGGTTTCCAGAAGATTTTTGAGTAACCTTCTCTATATCTAGTAGTTTGCTTTCTTCCATTTCTTTCATTTGTGACATGTTTCTTTGTCTCTGCATTTTGGCTGTTTCCCTGTGTTTATTTCTATGTATTATCTAGCTGCTAAGTCTCCTTGAATTGGTAGAGTGGCATTATGTAGTAGGTGTCCTATAGGGCCCAGTGGCTCAGTCTCCCCAATCACCTGAGGTGAACACTCTTTGTGCACTGTGTGCACAGTGTTGTAGTTGAGCCTTGATTGCTGTTGGTGTCACTGTGGGAAATTGACCTCCAGGCCAATTGGCTGTGAGGACCATCTGTGACTACAGTGGGAGAGCTGCTGTGCAGAAGACACCCTTATGGAGCAGGACTTTCTTCAGTGGGGCTTTGGTGCTCACTGAGTCTTCCCCTTGAGTGTGTCACTTATGGATGTGAAGAGTTGTAATCTGGTATGGGCTCACACTGACCACTGGGTACACTGGCTCTTGGATCTCCAGGGAGGTGCAAAGTCATCCACTGCCTGGGGCACCCATAAGTATCTACAGAGAGATCTGCAGATTCCTCTTATTTGTATTGGGTTTGGAAGTGTCCACACAAGGCCCAGCTGTGAAGCAAGGCAGGCTGGTGCTGGTGCTGGTGCTGGTACTGGTCTTGAATCTTTTATTGACAGCTTTGGGACTCCCTGACCCAGCTGCAGGTTTTAGGCTGATAAAGGACAGACCATTCATATGCAAAAGCTGCTGTGCACAGCTTGGGTGGGGTTGTACATTGGGTGGGACAAGGTCTCAGGGAATCACCAGGGTAGAGAAAACAGAAATAGCTGCCAGTCAGCCCTGCACCAGGGAGGCCCCAGCATGGGAACGATGACAGCTGTGAGCACCTCCATCTGGAAGAAAGCCACCCCCAAGTTCCTACCCCGATGCCAGACAGTCTGGTTTCTCCCTGTATGTGTCTGTGTCCCCCAGAGCAAGCGAGAGCTTATAAATTCAGTTTGTGGTGCTGGCCTTATAAGAGGAGCTGTTGGGTCTCCAGTAGCCTGTGTGTTACTCAGTCCCAATCCGCACTGTTTTTTACAGTCCATATCTCTTATGACCCCATAGAGGTCATAAGTGGGGCTTTGGTGCTTCTTTTCCCAGTTCTGGGCTGGGGGTCTGGTGTGGGGCTGGGACTCCTTGCTCCTCCAGGTGACCTTTGCAGAGGCATTAAAAAAGTGGCATACCTGAGTATCAGACCAGCCCGTTCTGAGCCTCCACACCTCCTACCAGTCTCAATGTGCTTTCTTCTTTACCTCTCTAATTGTAGTACTTCTACTCAGTCAGTTTTCCTGCAGTTCTGGATGATACCTGTTCTGTATTTTAGTTGTAATTTTGATGTGGTAGTGGGAGGCAGCAAGTACAGGCATTTAGCTATGCTGCCATCTTGGTTCTCCTGTAATTTTTTTATAGATGAAGATCTGAGGTATGAGGACGGAGGGACACTTGGCTGTGAAGCCTGCTCTCTCTGGGGTAGCCCATTGCCTTCCTCACAGTGGGTAGCGCAATGTCTCATGCCTGAAAGGTCATTAGAAGTCATTTTTTTAGACCCTTACCCTTTTCCTGGGTGGCTTGTCTCCTGCAATATGTTTGCCCTTCTCTTGATTTGTCCAATCAGAGGTCTATACAAAGAAGAGTGGGGCCTCTGGCGCACTCTTGTGGTTGGATCCATCAGGAGCTGTTGCTTATGGCCTTTTAGGAATGTTGCAATGGAAAAAAGGTCTGGCCATCCAGAAGGTATGAGCTTATTCCAGCAATGGAGTTTTCTGGCACATAGTAGGTGTTCCAATGTGATGAATCATTGAGTGAAACAGAGACATGGATGCAGAGGTGGACTATCTGAGGAGAAGAAACCAAAGCAAAGAATTGCTAAGGCAGGGCAGCCAGCAGGGAAGCATACCAACTGGGGTGGAGCTGGAGGCTCTGGTCAGAGCTCTCCCAGCCACCTCTGGGAGTCCTGCACTAGCCACCTCCACTGAAGGCTTGGCCTCAGCCTCGCCTGCATAATCAGGAGGCTGATACATATCCATGTCATTCATTCTAGGTTGTACTTATTAATCACCAGGGAAGCTTTAAGACATCCTGATAAATGGGCCTATCCCAAGAGATTCTGACTTAATAGGTCTGGGGTGGGGCCTGGGCATTACTGTATTTTTAATCTCCCCAGATGATTACAGATGCTGCCAAGGTTGAATGCAGTGTGGGTTATTTCCTGGACCCCACAAGTTCCCATTGCCCACAATCCCCAGATTGTTTTTGAGGAAGTTCACTAAATTTAATTTGTATTCCATGGTAGGAAATGATGTTATAGCATCATTAGGACAATAGGCTGATATTTGTTACCAATAAACTGAAAGATAAATCCAGTTGTTTGTGTTTATAAGGCAATCCCAACAATAGGCCCTGGGAGTATCATTTATTTCCCATGCCGCTAATGTAACTAAGTGCGCATTATAGAGAAAGCTGCCCGATCAAGATGCAAATTAGTAAAGGCAGTTTACCTTCCAATTGCTGTTTGGCTGAGGTTACCACTGTGTGGTTTCAAGTCCTTAAAAGTGCTTTCTTCATGTACAAAAACAAGTCCACTGGGAGAGAAAATGCAGCCCGCTCAAGAGATCATTCGAGGCCTCTGGACTTCATCACATCCACAAGAACTATTACTTCATTCCCTTCCCTGTTTGTTATCTTTCTATTATTCACTGAACTGTACAGGAAACATAACACTAGTGGGGAAAAGGAAAAAGAAAAAAAAATTCTGTGGCTTGGGCAGTCACCTTTATATATGCCACTTACAGCAAGTTGTTCTTATTATAAATGTTCAAAGAGCCAGCATTATTTTGAGGCATTTCTCGAATGTCTCCCTGCTAGGGGAAACCATGCACTGAAAGGGAGAAGTGTGTGAAAAATATTTTGGAATTCTGAGCCCTGTCTGTGTCTGGCAACCTGGCCTGGGCCCCCTGCCTTGCATTCTCTCCCCCATCCTAGGGGGACTCTGGCCTAGCCACTGAGGCAGCATTCACAGAGAGGTTGCTAACGGGGCCCAGATGAGGCTGCTGCCAGATGACACAGCTCTGGCTTGGATTAGCAAGAAACCATGTGGAACAATATCAGTAATAAGAACCACTATTGATTGGGTGCTACCATATTCCAGATGCAATGCTTGAATGGGCCCCTTCACCAGTCTGAGGCAGAAAGAAATGGCTACAAGGCTATTATTTCTCATTGAACTGGTTTATAATAGCCACTCCCTTTGACTTTTCCAAGGACATCTTATAGTTAAAGGGTTTGGTGATGCTTCCAAGTTCCTTCAGTCTATCAAAGAGATCTTCATCTTGTTGATTCTCAGAAGGGAAGAGACTGGCTTCAATCCCCTTTCTTAGAGATTCCTCAGCCCTTTGCAAACCTAGCCTCTTCTACTAAGTAAGCAGATCTTGGAATGGTTTGCAAAGGACAATCTTTATAAGCCTCCAAGAATCCTATTACCACACCTATTCCACATTCATTGTGGACTCTGTGGTCTTTTGTTTGTACCCACTAAGAGGTGCAACTAAACTACTTAGAGAGAAATCAAAGATCCACTTCAAGGTGATAAAACTTACAATGTTTGTCAGACAGAAGCCATTGGCAGCTCCTCTTGATGAAAAACCTTCAGTACTGTCTCACTTGGCAGTCTATCATATATGTGTACCTAATCTAATCCTCGAAACAGTTCTGCAAGGCAGGTGAGTTAATCTTATAAATTAGAATTCTTATTATCAGAATGATAGTAAAAGCTGATATTTTTCTCAGATCTTCTTGGTTTCAGGAACTGGGCTAGGTCATATGTATATCCTAAATACTCTTGCTGACCTTACTATCAGACCAGAGATAGGTATTATCATTCCATTTACCAAACTAGGAAATCGTCTCTGAGAAATAATTAGCCTGAGGCTCCGTAGTTGTGCATTCCATAAGTGACAGCTGGGATTCAAAAAGGCTTTTCCCTGACTCCCATGACTTGCATAGGGACCTGCCTGCAAATGTTCACTTGTCCTGCAGATGGTGCTCTTCCGAGGACCCTGTCCTAGGAAGGACAGAGAGCATTTCAGGAATGTTGTACAGGCTATTCACACTGAGGGGAGAGACTGCACATTGTCCCCTTCAGTCCAAGGACTGATTTGTCATGAATCAACAGATGGTCCCATTGCTGAAAAGAAAGAGTATGTTAAAAAATATTTGTCAGCTAAATACTGACCTCCTACCCTGAGATTGGAAAATATATCATTCCTATAAATTGTGCAAGCTAGTGCCTCTCATTTTATCTCATATATACAAGCTCAATGAAGTGCATTTGTGAAATAAAAAAAATGGTGAAGACAGGCAGCACTCTGACTTGGGACTGATTAAATGATAAAACTCACTAGGAACTGTCAGGGAAGAAGTTACTGTGGTCTGCAGATGTCAGGGGAGGTGGAGGCAGATTTTGATCCATACATAAAAAACATTTCACTCCCTCTCGCGTACAGTAAGGACATCCATCAGGCTGTGATGATTAGCAGTCGGTCCTGGGAGCAAATCTCTATGACCTCTTCTGCATGAGCAGCCTTTAAGAAGGCTGCAGTGCTAGTTTCACCTCTAGATGGCACTCATGTACTTTTATAGCTTTTACCTCTTCGCGTTTCAAAGGAACTCAGCAGCTTCTGTCCAATGCCATTCAACTTCATTGTGCTTTTGAAGGCCAGAGTGTCCACTTATGGTCAATAAAATATGAGAGGACAAACATGGTTTTATCTTATTTATCATTAATTCAGTCATGTACAACTCCTCTCAGCCTAAAGTGGATTTTTAGGCTTAACAGTCTGGCATTTTGTATAATAATATTTGAGATAGATATTGCAGGTGCCCTTGAAACAGTCTTTCTGATGGCAGAGCAGTTTCCATACTCTCTGGATCCTTTAAGAGAGTCAGGTCTTGGGCTCTGAGTCTATGAAGGGACAAGATCCTTGCATAGCCCTGCTCTGGGGTAAAGCACCTGTTTTGTATGCTATGAGAAGCAGAGGAATTTTGTCCACTTTAATTCCATATTTATTACCCTTTATTTGCTCTTACCTATGCTACCCTTCTGAAACACAGCTAGGTGACAGGATGAAGGTATGCACGGTCAAGATCAAATCATAAGCATTGTGTTCGGAAGGATCATGAGAAACAATGAATCTGCAATGTACCGAAGAGATGTAATAAACAAGCTAGGAGTATAGGAACTGCAGATGAGGTGAGAGCTGGTGAAAGAGACACCTGGCATCCTGGATTCTCTGTCTGTGGAGTGAAGATGAATTTTGGATGAGAAGTCCTGGCAGTGAGGCTGCGCCCAGGCTAGTTGAACTTTGAGCTGAAGCGGAAGCATTCTCTCCTTCATTCCACCATGTCCAGTACCTCATGACTATGCCTTTATCCAATTAATATCTGCACACCTCTCATGTTACAAGAGCTGGTAGAGGCTTTGAGGGTATAGCTCTGAATAAGACAAAATTCCTGCTCCTGAGATTACATTTTGGTAGGGGAAACAGTCTGCAAATAACAAGATCAGATGATGATAAATGCAATGTGGGTGACAAAATGGGGAGCCATGATAGAGAGGTGGGATTTATTTATATAAAGAGGTTATAGTAAACTTTCTGGGGTGATGTTAGGGCTGAAACCTGAACAATGACAAGGAAATGGCTCTGTATTCGCATTGAGGCAATCAAATAAGATAAACAAAAATAAGAACAAGACAATGGAACAAATAATTATCATAGAGTTATATACCATTACAAAAATGACAGCAGGGATAAAAATATTGTAAAAGTTTCAGAGACACAGACAGACTCTCACAAAAGAAAAATATTAGGTAAACAGATGAACATCAGATTTCTTATCAGAAACAATATATAATCTAATAAAAGAGTAATATGCAAATTGACCCTCATTCTGTTCCACCTAAGCCATGCTCACCAGCCAAGCCACACCCACCAGCCAATCAGAACAACTATATGCAAATTAACCCAGCCAAGATGGTGGCCCACAGCCACGGCACTGGAACAAGCAGGAGGCTTGCCCCAGTGATGGAGGAAGCTAAGGCCTGTCTGCCTAGGCCGGCTGTGGCCTCTGCTCAAGGCAACAAAGTTTCAATAATAGAAGATAAACCCCAGAAACCTGCTTCCAGCCTTGGACTCAAGGAAGTGCTGACAACCCGACCTGGGCTCCGGTTAAAGCAACAAAATTTCAACTTTAGAAGTTAAATAAATTCCAGATACCAGTTTCCAGCCAGCCTCACTGCAAACAGCCACCAGCCCCTCACCCAGGCTGGCCAGGCACCCCAGCGGGACCTCCACCCTGATCCAGGACTCCCTTCAGGGCAAACCAGCCAGCCCCCACCCATGCACCAGGCTTCTAGCCTATATAATAAAAGGGTAATATGCAAATTGACCCTAACAGCAGAACCACTGGGAATGACTGGTCACAATGACACACACTGACCACCAGGGGGCATATGCTCAATTCAGGAGCTGCCCCCTGGTGGTCAGTGCACTCCCACAATGAGAGCTCTGCTCAGCCACAAGCCAGGCTGCAGGCTGCTAGCACAGCAGTAGTGGCGGGAGCCTCTCCCATCTCCTCAGGAGCTCTAAGGATGTCCGACTGCAGCTTAGGCCTGCTCCCCACTGGCAAGTGGACATCCCCTGAGGGCCCCCAGGCTGCCAGAGGGATATCTGGCTGCCAGCGTAGGCTCAATCCCCTGGGGGAGTGGGCCTAAGCCAGCAGGTGGACATCTCCTGAGGGGTCACAGATTGCTAGAGGGCACAGGTAGGGCTGAGGGACCGCCCCCACCAGTGCACAAATTTTTGTGCACCGGGCCTTTTTAAGTATTCACAACAAATTTACTAGTGGGACATGAAACAGGTCTCAACAAATTATAAAAGATTGAAAGCATATAAGATATATTCTCTGACCAGAGTAGAATTTACCTGGAAGTAGATGTCAAAGAGATAACTGAAAATTATTAAGAGGTATGAAAAATTGTAAAAATATACATCCAAGTAAGGAGTTCATCACCACCAAATCAGTATTGTGTGAATTGTTAAAGAGGATGTATCTTATCAAGTTTGGTCTTATCTAAACTAATAAAAGCAAAATATTAAAATTAACCGTTTCTCCGAGACAGGGTAAGCCACGCCCACCAGCCAATCAGAGCGGCTGTATGCAAATTAGCCCAGCCAACATGGCGGCCGTCACTCATGGACCTGAGTAAACAGCCCTTTCCATTGCGGCAGGAGCGAAAGTGAAGCTGCTCCCGCTCAGCTCAGCTCCGCTCAAACTGGCTCTAGAGAAACACAGATTTGAAACATTTGAAACAATATAACAATCATAGAATCCTCTGGAGCTGAAGGAAAGAGCAGCCAAGGCCTCACCACTAAGTAACATTGTGTCATTATAGACGCTGCTGCGAGGTGAAGCAGAGAGGAGGGTTCGTTAGCCGGCTTAAAGGAACAGTGTATCAATTATAGGAGACAAACCTCAGATACCTGCGTCCAGTCAGCCTTGCTGGGACATTGGGCAATGGGAGCTGTGGGCAGCCTTAAAGCCCCTCACCCAGGCTGGTCAGGCAGCCAGCAGGTGGGCATCCCCCGAGGGGTCCCAGACTGCGAGAGGGCACAGGCCGGGCTGAGGGACCTCCCGAGTGCACAGAGCGGCTGCAGGGCGGGACAGCGCAGGACCCAGGACCCGTGAGTGGGAAAGAGGCGGCAGGGT
>PVJC01020236.1:0-11062 GCA_004026665.1 Murina feae
TGACTCAGTCAGTTAGGAAAGCTGAGAACTTCCACGAGCTGCTGCCTACACACGCAGGAAAACCCAATAACTTTTGACAAATGATATAATGTACTTTTTCTAGAAATTTCTCTGTCTCAGATCTCACCACCATAATTTGGCTGTACGGGCTGTCTGATACAGCTATCTCCCCTATAATGCAAGAGTAGAACTGGGTGGTTTCTAAGTGAAACCTGCACGTCAGAGCCCCAGCTGGCGTGGCTCCACCTTTAAATGCCCAGGCGGAGTGATGCAGTCACCATGGACTGACACGACTTCTTGTTTGTTCAGTTGCTACTACTGTCTTATCGCAGGTGAGTGGATGCCTCGCCATTTATGGGTTGTTACAGGCATTACTTCACACAGCTGTCTCTCCAGGGCACTGCACAGCCTGCACTAAAAATTATTTTGTCTTATACTTAACCTTCGCACTTGCTAGAAAGCAAAATCCAATAAAAAACACATAACCAACTTCTCGTAGCTCCCCCACCCCTTCCAGGCAGGTCAGAAATGAAGTGGAGGGGAAAATCCAATGACTGAGGGATAAGGTGGTGGAGATGACTCCACGTGGGGACGGAAATCTTTTGTAAATGTTGGAACTGGTCAGGAAGCAAAGGGCGATCACCACAACCTTGTGTTCCACAAGGTAGGAGGACCCTTTCGGAAAGATGATGGTCGCTGGAGTCGAGTGCAGTTGCCATGAAAAGCCACTGGGGCCACTATTGAGAGTGAGATCTTGTCCCCCACACACAGCTGAACAGAATACAATCTTTAGTTCCCAAATAATTGTTGTCAAAGGAATGAAAAGAGCAGAACATGATTGTGAATAAATCACGTAATTTCATTCTGAGTTATGTGGGGTGATCACCAGGCCCAGCCAGAACCGTCTGAATTCCTTTGCACAGAATGTTATGGATTCTGGGTGATTTCTTAAAAACAAGCATTTTACATCCTGCAAACAGACGTTATATATCGATTTCTCAGGCACTGAGGTTGGTTTCTCAGCCATCTACTAAGTATCTTTAAATTATATACTTGTGCCCTGGCCGGTTTGGCTCAGTAGATAGAGCCTCTGCCTAAGAACCGAAGGGTCCTGGGTTCGATTCGTGTTGTACCTCGGTTGTAGACTCCTCCCTGGTCCAGGCCCTGGTCGGACTCGTGCAGGAGGCAACCAATCAATGTATTGCTCTCACATGGATATTTCTCTGTCTTTCCCTCTCTCTAAACATCAATGGAAAAATAGCCTCAGGTTAGGATTAAAAACAAACAAACAAACAAATAAATAAAATACACACAGAGAAAATGGATTGTTTCTGTCTATAAGACTACTTCCAGCTAAATGCCATTACAAGCATTTGCAATTTATGTTGTAGGGGGTATTAGAGGTAATAATGGATAACATAATATTACATTAATATTAATATAATTCATTAACTATGTATTTGGCTTCTCAAATACATACAGTACAGATGTTAACCACCTGTCAAAAGCTAGCCTACAAATATTATTGTAGATTTTTTTTTGGTGGGGTTTTGCAAATATTTGGCCTAGGTAGTGCCACTAAGGTCAGATTTGTTTCAATTCCACTGAACGATCAATCACATTGACTCTAAGAAAACTGCCAAATTACCAAATCTGCTGTTTGTTTTATTGAACAAAATGCATTGCAGCTGTCAGCTCTGAATTTCACGTGGGCTAGTTCTTGGCCACACTCTCGGGCTCAGTCTGCAAAGTGAGAGGAGAAAACTTGAGGTTTCTGCTCTGACTTGTAGAAGAGCATGAAAGGAGCTGTGTGTGTCCGCACACAAAGAAAAACAACTGGAAAACAACTGTTAGGTCCATGGAAGAATTGAGCTCAAGGGCATCCACTGCCCTCAAAACTAGAGAGACAGAGAGCAACACAGACTCACCGCTTCCCTGCAACAGCGCTGGCAGGAACACCTGGACTTAACTGAAGGCCATCAGAGTCTCAGTGAAGGCTAGTTTGAGATTTAAAAGCTCTGGGAAAGTGAGGCTCCCACACATTTGTGGAGCCCCACCAGGTTCTTAGTATGAAGATCAAAGAAAAATGCCTTCTTCCTTCAACAGGAAGAGAAGCAAAATAAAATAGTTTAAGCTATGCCCACAGCCAGGATATCTGCTCTTGCTCTGTGCTCTGTAAGGCAGGACAGACCATGAGAGAAGCTGCATTACCCATGTCTTATCTGACATGGAGAAAGGCGATTAGTCAGCACCACTCCCCTCGAGAGTTTTTGTCTCTCAGCTGAAGATCCCAGTGCAGGGACCCTCACCCACCACAAAGAAAAGAAATTTAAACATTCTTTGTAATATTATAGAATGTTTTCCCTTCCCAGGACCAACCATGACATCAACAGGGCTCTGGGACAATAACAGTAAATTACAAGGGAGAGAGTTGCAAGACACAGATTCCATACAAGGACTTGCTAGAGATTCCATATAAGAAGAACCAAGGACAGTAGGGGAGAGACAAAAAGTACACTTGAGGAAATAGAAGTCTCTGACACATACAAATACATTGAACCTCACGTTAAAGGCCTGGTTGCCTCAATCTGATTACGCAATGCACGAGAGACAAAGCAAACATCAGAGCAGATTCAGATATGCTGTGGAATTTGGAATTATCAGACCAGGAATTTAAAATACTGTAGCTATGGGTAATATGCAAAGAGCCCCAATGGGAAAAGTGGATAATATGGTAGAACAGAAAGTAATATAACAGAGAGTTGGGAACTCTAAGAAGGCACCAAAAGGAAATGCTAGAAATCAAAAACTCTGTAATAGAAATGAATGCCTCAAAAGTAGACTAGACATGGCTAAGAAAAGAATCAATAAGCTAGAAGATGTATCAATAGCAACCTTGCACACTGAAATACAAAGAGAAAATAGAATGAAAAGATGTAACAGGACATTCAAGAACTGGAACAATCACAAAAGGTGTAGTATGTGCATAATGGGACTACCAGAAGGAGAAGAATGGGGAAGGAGTCATGGAAATATTTAAGGTAATGATGGCTGCACATTTCCCCAAATTAAGGATAAACACCAAATCAAAATCAGTAGAAAGGCTCTAAAGAGATTTATTTCAAGAATAGACAAATGCATACAGGCAGAAATTGTATCATTGGTTGCCAGAGTTTGGATGGAGGTAGTTGGGATTGAATGCTAATAGCAATGGTGTTTCTTGTTGGGGTGATGAAAATGATCTAAAATTAGATAATTATTGTCATTTCAAAGTTTCCCCAGGCATTAGGCTTAGCAGATAAAGACTCCAAAGCAGTTATTAAATGTTGCAAAAACAGGTTTGAGAACTAAAGGAAGGCATGATAAGCAGTACTTGTCAAATAAAATATGTCAATAGAGAGACAGATATTATAAAAGGAACTGCTTGAAAATTTGTAGCTTGAAAAGCACAATTGCTGAAGTGATAAATCCACTAAGTGTCTCAAAAAAGAGTGACTGTGAAGATAGAGCAATAGAGATTAAGAAACATGAAGATCAAGGAGAAAAGGACTGGAGAATTCTCCAAGAAAGCATAACAGCAGGGCATCAAAATATGTGAGGTAAAAGGTGATTGAGCATCAGCCTATGAATCAGGAGACCATGATTCAATTCCTGATAAGGGCATATGCCTGGGTTGTGGGCTTGATCCCCAGGAGGAGGCATACAGGAAGCAGCCAATCAATGATTTTATCATTAATGCTTCTATTTCTCTCTCCCTCTCCCTTCCTCTCTGAAATCAATAAAACATATATGAAAAAAACACACACAAAAAACCTGACAGAACAACAAGGAGAAATAGGTGAATCCACTATTAGTTGCAGACTTCAATACCCTTCTATAAGAAATCGATGTAGCAGACAAAGAATTGATAAGGCCATAGGTGAACTCAGCAGCACCTTCAACCAAATGTCTAATTAGCATTTAGGACTGCTTCATTCAATAATAGCAGAATGTACATTCTTCTCAAGTTCATATGGAACATTCACCAAGATATTTTGGCCATAAAACACACCTTAATCATTTTTAAATATAGGACCTATATAATGTACGCTCTCACACAGCGATGGAATTTAACTGGAAATCAACCAGAAAAGCACAGCTGGTCTATCCCCCAATACTTGGAGATTTACACAACACACTGCTACATGACACATGGATCAGAGGAGAACTCTAAGAGTAACTTAAACATACCTTGAAAATGCAGCTTATGAAAATTTGCGGGACGTTGTGTAGTCATGTTTGAGGGAAATTCACGGCATTAAATGCATATGTTGGACAAAAAGGAAATTCTAAAATCATTTAGCTAAGCTTCCATTTTAAGAAACTAGGAAAAGAGCAAATTAATAAAAATAAGCTGAAGAAAAGATAAAAATTAAATCAGAAACCCATGAAATTGAAAACAGGAAATCATATAAAATCAATGTAACCAAAAGGTAGCTCTTTGAAGATGTCAATATTATTGATAATTTCGCTGAAATATATAAATCAGGCAAATTCATGGAGATCCAGGCAGTGTTTGCTAGGAGGTGGGGGTAGGGCGGGCATTGGGGGTGTGACTCCTGATAAGCACAGGTTTCTTTTGTGGTGATGAAAATGTTCTGGAATTACAGAGGGGTGATGGATCCACAACTCGGAAAGTCTAAGGTCTACGGCATTGTGCAATTTATTTTATTTTATTTTATTTTTTAAATATATTTTATTGATTTTTTACAGAGAGGAAAGGAGAGGGATAGAGAGTTAGAAACGTTGATGAGAGAGAAACATCGATCAGCTGCCTCCTGCACACTCCCTACTGGGGATGTGCCTGCAACCAAGGTACATGCCCTTGACCAGACTCGAACCTGGGACCTTCCAGTCCGCAGGCCGACGCTCTATCCGCTGAGCCACACTGGTCAGGGCGCGTTGTGCATTTTAAAGAGTGAATTGCATCAATAAGGCTTCAGAAAAAAAAATATATTTTTTGTAAAATAGTTTTATTGATTTCAGAGAGGAAGGAGGAAGGAGAGAGAGGGATAGAAACATGAATGATGAGAGAGAATCATGGATTGGCCGTCTCCTGCATGCCCCACACTGGGGATGGAGCCTGCAACCCGGGCATGTGTCGTTGCCTGGAATTGAACTGTGACTTCCTGCTTCATAGGTTGATGGTCAACCACTGAGCCACGCTGGCTGAGCAGAAAAAGAATTTTTAATGAAAGGTTTAGTACTAACAAAGGTGACCGCCCCCCCCCCATATTTTCAGTTCTCCCACAGCGCCCATGCACCTACCGTATGTTTTACGACAGCGAAGTGTAGTCATATGCCCACCTCTCCCTAACTCACTGCAGCGTGAGAGCCTTGAAGACCTTGCCCTGCACATGGCTGCGTTCCCAGCACAGAAAACGAGCTCACAAGTGCTCTCCGGATGAATCAATAAGCTGCAAAAATAAGCCTCTAGGGCCTATCCACTGGCTCCGCCCTCCGCCCCCCATCACTGCCCGCTCTGCCCCATTTTGAGTACCTGATTGTCAAAGTGACTTCATGGCTTGATGGACCCGAAGCAGAGCGTCACCGCCTCGTGGGAAGGGTTGCACCACGCTCCGTTTGCTTTGACTGAACTCGGATGGTTTTCATGAACCCTTTTCGTCAAAACGCGAGCCAAGCACTTCCTTTCAGCGTGTTCCACAGAAAACGCAGACAGCATCTCACTGCGGAGTCCCCCCGTGACGCGTGAGAAGGTCTGCACACCACGACGCGTTTGTTTTATTTGTGCACAGATGTGGGGGGCAGAGTCCAGAGCTGCTCGGGGCACTGCTGATGAAATCCCCTTTCACCGCGCAGACCTTGAAACGGTGCGATGGCCAGCGGATGGCGATGTCTCGGCCAACCATTCCTCTCTAACGTGCAAGAGAACGGCAGCCGCGGGTCCTCGGACAACTCGGAGGGAGCGTGCCTGGCCAGCTGCGCGGCGAGGGCCCTGCGGAGAGTGAGAGCAGGGTCCGGATCGGGGCACACTCCATGTGACCCCCCCAAAGGAAGGCTCTTCCCTCTTTGAACTTTTCTACCTACAGTTGTTGTGTCTCCCCTCGGGGTTCGCCTGTCGCCCCCCGATGGCCTTCCATGAGCTGCTGGACACGGTGGGCGGCCTGGGCCGCTTCCAGCTCCTTCAGATGTGCTTCCTCTGCCTGTCCTGCTTCCTGGTGTTCCCGCACATCGTCCTGGAGAACTTCACGGCCGCCGCGCCCGCGCACCGCTGCTGGGTCCCCATCCTGGACAACAGCACGGGCCCGGCCAATGGCTCGGGGCCCCTCCGGCAGGACGCCCTGCTGCGGGTCTCCATCCCGCTGGACTCGGACCAGAGGCCAGAGAAATGCCGCCGCTTCCTCCACCCCCAGTGGCAGCTCCTCCACCCGAATGGAACCCTGTCCAGCGCCAGCGAGCCGGCCACAGAGCCGTGTGTGGACGGCTGGGTGTATGACCGCAGCACCTTCTCCTCCACCATCGTGACCGAGGTGAGAGGCCGTCCACCCCTGGTGGGCCCGTGGTCTGCGAGTTGGGGGGTAGGCGAGTGATGTCACCAGGTAGGAGCTCGTTCTCTCTTCCTTCAGCAAATATGAATGACTCCACTGCATGCCAGACTCCTACATGCTTACCGAGCGCGATGAACTCCAAATTAGCCATGACCTTGCTAGTACATAGCTGTGTTTTACAAAGGAAGACGGAAGGTGAAGCAATTCATGTATGTAATCCGTGTACAGTGTTGTGCAAGCTCGGTGGTGCTAGCCTTGCTTGAAAACTAGGAACATCTGGGAAGTTGATGGTCCTCCAACCGCAGACTGTGCGGCTGTGATAGCCGTGTGAGAGAGTCTGTGGTGACATTCTGTCATCAGTACATTTATTTATTTATTAAAGTATATTTTTATTGATATCAGAGAGCCAGGGAGAGGGAAAGAGAGATAGAAACATCAAGGATGAGAGAGAATCATGGATCGGCTGCCTCCTGCATGCCCCACACTGGGGATCGAGCCTGCAACCCGGGCATGTGCCCTTGACCGGAATTGAATCCGGGACCCTTCAGTCTATTGACGCTCTAGCCACTGAGCCAAACCAGCCAGGGCAGTAAATTTAAAGCTTCTCAAATGATTGCACGATGGAGCCAAGATTGAGAACTACTAAGTCTGAAATAAACTAAGGCATTAATATAGCCAACAGGTTTAGAGGAAGCTTCCCAGAGGAAGTTATGTTTAAGCTGAGATCTGATAAAAAAGGGCAGCCGGGGAGGCAGCTGGAGAGGCAGCCGGAGAGGCAGCTGGACAGGAAGCCGGAGAGGAGGCTGGAGAGGAAGCTGGAGAGGCAGCTGGACAGGAAGCTGGAGAGGAGGCTGAGAGGCAGCTGGAGAGGCAGCTGGAGAGGCAGCTGGAGAGGAAGCTGCAGAGGACACTGGAGAGGAGGCTGAGAGGCAGCTGGAGAGGAGGCTGGAAAGGTAGCTGGAGAGGAAGCTGGACAGGAAGCTGTAGAGGAAGCTGCAGAGGAAGTTGGAGAGGAGGCTGGAAAGGCAGCTGGAGAGGCCACTGGAGAGGCTGTTACAGAGGAAGAAGGCTCTACTGTGTCGCCACATGAAAGTCCCTGATGCTGAGGGGAATAGGCGACTGTGAAGCTCTGCTGAGATGGTTTCCTTCCCTTCCAGTGGGACCTGGTGTGTGAAGCTGAGACTCTGAAATCAATGGCCAAGTTCTCGTTCATGGCGGGCATGCTGGTGGGAGGGGCCATCTACGGCCACTTATCAGACAGGTGAGTGTCCCTAGTCACAGCCCCTTGACTCGGGGGCATCTTCACGAATCAGTCTCACATGAGAAGCACGTATGACAGGTTACGCTGTCCTGTGCTTTCTAGGCCCCGCACGTGATACATTTTGGATGTGAACCCTTAGATGTATTATTGGCAAATACGTCCTCCCATTCAGTAGGCTGTCTTTTCATTTTGATGATGGTTTCCTTTGCAAAAAGCTTTTTCGTTTGATGGAGTCTCATTTGTTTATTTTTTCTTTTGTTTCCCTCGCCTGAGGAGATAGATCAGAAAAAGTATTACTTAGAAGGAATGTCTGAGATTTCACTGCCTATTTTTCTTCTGGGAGTTTTATAGTTTCGAGTCTTACATTTAAGTCTAATCTGTTTTGAGTTTATTCTTGTATATGGTGTACGATGGTGGTCTAGTTTCATTTTTTTGCATGTATCTGTCCAATTTTCCCAGCACCATTTATTGAATAGACTGTCTTTACTCCATTGTACGTTCTTGCCTCCTTTGTCAAATATTAACTCACCATATAGGTGTGGGTTTATTTCTGGGCTCTCCATTCTGTTCTATTGTCCTAGATATCTGTTTTCATTCTAGTCCATGCTGTTTTGATTGCGATGGCTTTGTAGTATAGTTTGATATCAGGTAGCGTGATTCTTCCAACTTTGTTCTTCTTTCTCCATTTAATATTTTTTGATTGTGGTTGAATGTGGGTGACTGAAAACACACAAAGCAAAACTTGGGCTAAAAGAGGACTACCGTATTGCAGCTGTCTTACATAGTCTCATTGATCTCAAAGTTCCACTGGCAATAGATTGGAGAATCTGCTTTGCTATACTCAGTATCTATTTGCAAACAGGAGGGCTGCTTCTGAGATGATCTGTTGTTGATTCTTTCTGAAACATCACCTATGTGTCAGTATAAACCTTCTTTGTGATGATTTTTGCAACAGGCTGTTATCATGCCCACATGTACTCTGTCCCTGTGCCTCAGGTTTGGGAGGAGGCTGATTCTCCGATGGTGCTCCCTCGTGCTCGCCATAGCCGAGACCTGCGCGGCCTTTGTGCCCCTGCTCCTCGCTTACTGCTCGCTGCGCTTCTTGGCCGGCTTCTTCACCATGGGCATCCTCAACAACAGCTCTGTGCTCAGTGAGTACAAATGTTGGGTCTTTGACATTTTTCAAGTTCTACTTTTGACTCTGGAATTGTAGGGAGTGGCTCTAGGGTCAGGCCTCTGGCTGACCTATGGCAGGGCCACAAACAAGTCCCAGCCTGGAAGGTAGCACTCTCCTAGCATAATTAAGCCTGACCTTGTAGCCCTCCCTAATTCCTTCCTAAGTAGCTAATGGGCTGTGGGAGGTGCAACAAGTGTTGCCAAAACAAGAACATTTGTATACATGTTCATCTACCCTTGTTTCAATCAGACTATAAAATAAAGCATCAGTTTGCAGGCTGGGTCTTTTGTGTCCTCATCCAGGCATGGGAGATCCACCAAGCCCCAGCTGTATTCTTTTGTTTGTCTTTTCTTCAATTCTTCACCGCCCCTCGTCAGGTTCACCCTTCGCCGTGCTGGCGAGGTACATGTAATCCCAACTTTGTTTGAAGTCAAAACCCTGTTTGCGTTTCCTTTCAGTTATAGAGTGGACCTCGCCCCGGTTCCAAGCCCTGGGAATGACCATGACCATTTGCGCTGCTTGCGTGGGGCAGTTGCTCCTGGGAGGAGTGGCCTTCGCCATCCGCGACTGGCACACCCTCCAGCTGGTGTACTCTCTACCACTATTTGTCTTGTTTCTTTCTTCAAGGTATTCACCATCTCTCTTTCTTTGCCTTAAGGACACTGGGGTGTGGGCTCACAGAATAAGGACACAGAATGCGGCCAGGTCCTTAGACAACACTCGAGCATGTGCTCTCCTGATCTGTGCTTGTGCACAATCTGGGGGGCAGGACAGGCAGGGTTGCCAGGTAAACCAAGGACACGCAGTTAAATTTGAATTTCAAAAAGGAAAAAAAAAGTCAATTTCAGATAAGCAACGTTCCTTTTTGCATAACATCCCAAACATTGCATGGTGTATGTTGACCCTAAACATGATGCATTGTTTATATATAATTTCTATTTATCTGAGAGGTCTGCATTTTTGTTTCCAAACCTGATAAAATACAGGGTGTCTCATGCAAGTTAAATTTCACATAAAAAATGTTTTTTCATGTATGTCCAAAAGATTGCATGGGATGTAGTTACACTTGACAGTTACTCACATTCACAGTTTAACAGAATTCAACTTTGATGGGGCACACATACCCTTTTATTTTCTAAAATGGATTCTATGCCCTGGGATGTAGGGGGAGGGCCAATATGATTCCTACTCTATATTCCCAGCCGTGAAGGTGTGTTGCGTGGAGAGGGCATCCTCCCAGTTTCCTAGTTTCGGTACAGGAGGACCTAAGTCCCCATTTCCTGGTATAACAAGGCAGGAGGTAGGTATTAGAGGGGCGGGAGAGGCATTGCAGGACAAAGGATGTGGGAAAGGGGCAAACGAGACTGGGTTGCTCCCCTGTCATCCTCTCTGACCAGGTGGTTGGCAGAGTCTGCTCGGTGGCTGATTATCACCAACAAACCGGAGGAGGGCTTAAAGGAACTTAGAAAAGCTGCCCACATGAATGGAAGGAAGAATGCTGGAGACACCCTCACCATGGAGGTGAACAGGAAAGGGAGCTGGTTATGGGATGCAGGGAAGACATGAGCTGACATGTATGTACCCTGGATGATGTCCATGCGATGAATGAAGGGCGGGAATACGCATCATTCTACCCAACGTCCCTGGTCCCCAAGGGCTGCCAGTGCTGTGTGAGTGAACACCCAGGGACTATGCTGCTGCCGGAAGAACTGGACACAGATGCTGTCCCCCACAGAGGCAGTCACTCACAGTGACAGAGCTTGTGTAGGGGTCACTTAGTAAGATGTCCTCGGGGTTAGCTATGTTGCAGCAAATGGCAGGACCCCTTTTCCTTTAAAAAATATTTTTATTGATTTCAGAGAGGAAATGAGAGGGAGAGAGAGATAGAAACATCAATGATGAGAGAGAATCATTGACCAGTTGCCTCCTATGCTATTGAAGCCCCTTACACGTCCAGCATGGATCAGGGTTCCTATTCAGGGTTCGAGTTCTGAAGGAGGCCGCACACAAAATGAAGAGAGAGAGACTGGAAGAGAATCAATTTGGAAACTGGGGGACCAGGCGTGGCATCTTTCT
>PVJC01020236.1:11162-29496 GCA_004026665.1 Murina feae
GTCTCTGAGAAAACAACAATATCCTTAGGCAGGAAATTCTGAGGAAGAATTTTACATGTAATTAACAGGTGGAGATTTGCTATAATTAACAATGTTTCAACTTAAACAATGGGTGCATAGCTCTGACCTTTCAGAGCAACCAAAGTAGGTTAAAAACAATCAGTTTCTAGCATAAAAATAATCAGTTTCCAGCACTATGCCCCCCTCCCCCCTACTGGGGATTGAGCTTGCAACCTGGGCATGTGCCCTTGACCAGAATCAAACTGGGACCCTTCAGTCCTCAGGCTGATGCTCTTCCCACTGAGCCAAACCAGCTAGGGCAGGGTTTTCTATGAATGAATGATATCCTGTTTACCGCATTTTCCTTGTCCATCGATGGGAAGTTAGGTTGTTTCCAATGGCTTGGCTTTTGCGACTAGTTCTAGAATGAACACACGTGTGCAAATGTCTCTTCAAGATCCTGTTTACAGCTTTTTTGGAGAGATGCCCAGAAGAGAAATTACGGGATCATATGATAGTTCTAATTTTAATTTTTTGAGGAACCTCCATACTGTCTCCATAGTGGCTACACCATTTCACATTCCCTTCAACATGGCACAGGGCATCCTCTCCCCCACGCCCTCGCCAACTCTGTTGTCTCTCTTCACATCCTAACTGGTGTGAAGTGATACCTCATTGTGGTTTTGACTTGTGTTTCTGGAACAATTACTGATGATGGGCACCTTTCCATGTACCTGTTTGCCACTGTGTATCATGTTTGGAGAAATGTCTGTTCCGTTCGTATGCCCGTTTTTAAGTTATTTGGCTGTTTTGCTCTTGAATGGTAGGTGCTCTCTATGTATTTCCGATATGAACCCTTTACCACACACACAATTTGTAAATATTTTCTCTGTTCCGCAGGCGCCTTCCCATTTTGTTAATTGTCCCTCGCTGTGCGGCAGATGTTCCGTTTGCTGTAGTCCCACTCATCTATGTTTGCTTGTTGTCTGTTCCCTCGGTGTCATATCCAAGAACTCATTGCTCAGACCCACACCAACAAGTTTTCTCTAGGAATCTTACAGTCTCAGGTTGTACATGTCGGTCTTTAACCTATTTTGAGTTGATTTTTGTGTGCAGTGTCAGATAAGCTTCCAATGTCACGCCCTGGCCTGTGAGTATCCGGTTTCCCAGCGCCATTTATCGGCAGCACTAGTCTGTCTCCATTGTAACCTCTTGGCGCTGCGATCAGAGGTCAATCGACTGCGTACGCATGGGTTTATCCCTGGGCTCTGCATTCTGTTTCCTTGGTCCACATGTTTGTGTTTATGCCAGTACCTCATTCTTGGTGATTGGAGCTTTGCATTATATTTTGAAATCAGAACACATGATGCCTCCAGCAATTTTATGCTCAAAAAAGTGCTTTCACTATTTAGGGTAAGGTGACCAGATTTTCACATTGGTAAAGCGGGACACCATTGACGGGGGGGAGGGGGAGGTTCTTTTTTTAATTACTTAAAATATTACAAAGAGTAGTACATATGTCTCTTCCCCAAAATCGGGACTTTTTGAAAACGCCGCGGGACGCGGGACAAATGGTTAAAAATCGGGACTGTCCCACCAAAAGCGGGACGTCTGGTCACCTTAATTTAGGGTCTTCTTTCTGTGTTTTCATCTGAGACGGAGTGAGAAACCAAAATAGACTCTTAGGAAATGCTCTTTTTCCCCCTGAGACAAACAGCGTATGAGCGCAGGGTGGCCGGCCGAGACCCAGGCTTAGCTCCCAGGTCTTTCCTGTCCATCTGGCATCAATGGGGCTTTGGGCCACAACCCAAGTCCCTGCCTCACTGCCCTCCCTGACCTGAATGTCTAAGGTGCGCACCGTTTCGGATGTCATGCAGCCCCGTCGAATCTCATGCCTAATGCCTTGGTGGCTACAAAATTTCCTTAAGGCCCCTTGGGCTCCCTGACTCCCCTTCCCCAATCTTGCCCCCCCCCACCCCCACAACGCTGTGCCAACTGACTGGGGTGCTGTTGCTGTCGTTGAAGGTTTTGAGGTCAACCATGCAGGAGGAGCTGGAGGCAGCGCAGACCACACCTCCCCTGTCCGACCTGTTCCGCACGCCCAACATGCGTGCGAGGATCTGCCTCCTGTCCTGTGTGCGGTAGGCTTCCCAGCGTGCGTGGGGCGTGCTGAGCAGCGCAGGCGTGGCCCCGTGGCCCTCAGAGGACACACCGTGCCTAGGAACAGAGTCAGGATAACACAGGAGCAAGCCGTAGGGAATACTGCCTTGTTTAGAGACAGCCAGAGAGCTATGAAAAGGCGGACACGGAACTGACTGCCGATGAGGGGTGCTGTCTGTCACACGGCCCCACCGGGCTCATCATGGGAACTGAGGCTGGGAATTTCAATGGTGGCACAGGTTTTGATTTTAACTTTTTCCACTCGTTTGTTTCTACGGTAATTTCGGTAAAACTACAAACAGTAAAGCACACAAGCAACACAGCTCTACGAGCATGTACAAATGTAAATGAGCAGCCACACCCAGATGGGGATGTAGAAAGGACTGGAAAACCCTAGAAGGCCCCACCACATGCCCGCAAGCACAACACTCGCCACCTCCCGAAACACTTTATAACAATTATTAGCCCCATCAGCATACAATGTTTTATGACGGTTTTAAAACCATGACCCTGCAAAGACATTCGACAGAATCCACCATGTCTTCATTCTTTAAAACAAAGCAACACATTTTTATCGATTTCATAGGGGAAGGGAGAGGGGGAGAGAGAGAGCAACATCAGTGATGAGAGGGAGTCATTGATCGGCTGCCTCCTGCGCGCCCACACTGGGGATCGAGCCCTGACTGGGAACCAAACCGTGACCTCCCGGTTCATAGGTTGACGCTCAACCACGGAGCCACCACGGCCGGGCGATGCCTTCATTCCTTCTCACCAACCACCGGCTGCTCGGCTGACAATACTTCTCACCGTCATTCCCAGGCCACGGGTTCTAAACCTGAAGCCATCTATCTTTCTTCTTCTGCTCACCACAGATTTGCAAACGTCATACCCTTTTACGGCCTGAGCCTGCACCTCCAGTACCTGGGGAGCAACGTTTTCCTGTTCCAGGTTCTCTTTGGCGCCGTCACCCTCCCGGCCAATTACATCGCACTGCTGGCCCTGAATCGCCTGGGCCGGAGGCTTAGCCAGATGCTCTTCCTGCTCCTGCTGGGGAGCTTCATTCTGGCCATCACGTTTGTGCCTCGAGGTGAGAAAGGGGCGCAGGTTGAAGAATGAAACTGTCTCCCCCCTTTTCCTGGGGAACCTACTCACACCCACGTGAGGCCAGGCGGAAAGGGAGAATGCGTTCCAACGGCTTCCCCAGACCGATCTCAGGACTGAGGACAGATCCTGCCAGCAGGTGGCGGGGGAGGAGTCAGAGGTCACAGAGGTCAGTTCAGATGTCAGGCTGCCTTCACCGACGCTGAGACGTGCCGGTGCAGAGATTGGTGTCATTCGTTCCTGACCATTTCTCTACAAGAGCCACGGCGCCTTGCCCTTGCCCAGTCACACGTGCAGCTGTAAACGGCGGCGTTTGTGCCTCATGTGCCGACACAAGCGCTCCCTCCCTCTGCCTGGGCTCCTTCTATGACTCCGGCGTCAGGCCCGCCCACTCTGCACTTCCCTCTGTGCACCCGTGTGGCTGGCGCTAGGTCACAGCTGCACCTGGGAGGAGTGGACGCCAGGAACAGCTCCAAGCAGTGAAAGCCTCTCTGGGACTCCATCTCACTCAACTCAATGACCACATGTCACCAAGAGGGGCGCCAGGGGGTCCCACGCTTCACTAACCCCAGTGCAGAGTATGTGATGCATTTCATAGGGTCCCAGACCCTGGGCATCCCTTACCTCGAGGGTGAGCCCCCTCCGACGTAACGCTCTCATGAGATGGTGTTTTGTTTTAAACCGAATAGACAACTGGCTCCAAATTTCCGTTCAGAGCTTTCCAAAGCCTATTTCTGTCTCCTAACGCAGTCCTTATTCTCCAGTCTTCAAACATTATTCTAGACCCAGCCACCCTCCCGCGTGTCCACCGACACGAGTCCTGCCCTTTCCTCACCCTCTACTCCAGCGCTGTTGACGCTCCGTGCCCATGTTGCATAGGCACCGGGTTTTGAACTCTTCGAGGACCCTGCCGAGTCTTACCTCCCTCAGTACTTGCTCATGTCACAGTCCCACGTCACCCGTGAAAGGCAGGAGACTCGAGACAGAATAAATGACGGCAAACTCTTGCTGGTCTCCAGTTGCCCTCTTCGTCTTTGGCAAAGTTCTGATAAGTCGCGAGAGGTGATGCGAGAACTCAGTTTTTAAAAAAAGATATGGCGTATAGATTAGTCATCTTTCTCAGCTGTCCTTCACTGTTTCCTGTGCCTCTGGTGCTTCCTCTACAACATGCGTAGCCCATGCAGACATCTTCAGTAGCATCTTTTCCACGAGTGGCTGGGGAAGAGTGGCCCCTCAGCTCAGGTTCCCTGAGTCTCACTGGTCTTCCTCCGCAGACATGCAGACCCTGCGCGTGGCTCTGTCGACGCTGGGAGTGGGATTTTCGTCTGCGGCTATCATGTGCTCCCTGGCCCACGGAAATGAGCTAATCCCCACCGTCATCAGGTACGCGACTCACCGAAGCCCCACCAGGGTCAAGCACACCTTTCCCGGCTAATGAACATCTACAGTGGAAGCAAACTAGACCGATCGGTCATCAAAACAAGCCATCACAACAACTTATTTATTTAAAAATATTTTTATTGATTTTAGAGAGGAAGGGAGAAGAAAGGAGAGAGAGAGAAACATCAACGATGGGAGAGAATCATTGGCGGGTTGCCCTCTGTATGCCCCCTACTGGGGATCGAGCCCACAATGAGGGCATGTGCTCTGGCTGGGAAGAAAACCGTGACTTCCTGGTTTGTAGGTTGACACTCAACCATTGAGCCATGCCACCCGGGCTAACAACAATACTTTATTGGTAAGGTTTATTTACGGCTGACTTTCTGCCAGGCCCTGGGTTAAGTCCTTTAATGTAGCGTATCATCTCACATGTTCTCCTGAACCACTAAAAGGTAGGTGCTATGGGTAAGAATAATTTTTAAATAATGAAAATGGCTGGGAAAAAAAACAATGGCTTATGTACTGGAAAAACCTGCCAGCAAATAAGAGCGTGCGTTGGAGATGGAGTAGTATATTGTCTACCTTCGGTGTCTGAACACGGCTGGGCTGTCTCCCACCATCGACGCGACATGAGAAATCACAAACGACACGTGTGGGTTTTGACCGGGTTACTTTTGCATTGCTGTTTGCACTCCAAGGGCCACAGCTTCAGGAATCGTGGCGATGGCTGGTAATATCGGGGCGGCCCTGGCTCCCCTCCTGATGATCCTGGTGGTGTACTCTCCGCACCTGCCCTGGATCCTCTATGCGGGCTCTTCCTTCATCCCCAGCCTTGTCGTATTCCTCCTTCCTGAGACCAGGAATCAGCCGCTGCCCGACTCCATCCAGGACGTGGAAAAGGAGTGAGTGACCGCTGGCTGGCCCTTAGGGGAGCTTGTGCTGTGGGTCTGTGACGAGGAGGGCGGGTTCAGACCGGGACAGTTTCCCCGGGGCCCATGCCTTGTCCCTCCTGGCAGTGACCTCTGACTCCCCCAAGGCTCCTGGGTCACACAGACCAGCTCTACCCGGCCTGCACCAGTAGGCTTCGTGGGGGAGGCGCCCTAGTGTGACACCCCCAGTTGAAGGTGTTTCACAGCCATGCACAGATCTAAACACCAGATTCTCATCTCATCCCTGGCAGCCCTGGGCCCTGTGCGTGCAGCGAGCACTCTGGGACGGCTGGTTCCTGGAGGACCGTCCACGCCCTGGTCCCTGAAGAATCTGAGGGAGTCGGGAAGGACAGAGCGCCCCTCTCCTGCCCCTGTCCCCTACAGATGCCCATTTCTCAGGGAGGGAGAGAGGGCTGCCTTTGACAGTCAGGCCATTTGGGCACCACTGGGGATGCGAGTGCTGAGCAAAGAGGAAAGGGAGTTTGCACGGCAGACGCCCGAGGATTGGGAAGGGCTTTCTGTAAGGTTTTGCATATTCTCTTTGCCTTCTCTAAGTCCCTTTGGCCGATGTCATGTGTGCAAGCTACCTTCCTGGGTCCTGCCCTGGGAACTTGGCCTCTTTTTTCATTTTGCTCACACCCTCAGGGTAGGGGTCATGGTTTTCCTTAGAGGGGTCAATGTGGGTCAAGGATCAGCTTGCTCTCAAGAATACACAACATGTATGTATTTTAATGTTTTGTGTTTGTTTGCTATTTTCAATGTGTTTGTTCCAGGAGAAAAGGCTCGAGAAAAGCAGAACAGCAAGACGCCTTCATAAAAGTGACCCAGTTTTAAGGAATTCCGGGAACGGACTGCTAACCCAGGAAGAAAAGGGGGTGGGGGAAGGGCAGGGGATGGGATCATTCCTAGCTGTTGGCAAACGTTCGGAAATAAATAAATTAATTAAAAGTTCTAATGAAAAAGGTGGATCCCACTGACAACTACAGTCCTAAGTGACTATGTGTAGAATACCTGTGATTAATCATACAAAGACGTTTGAGAAAAGTCATCGTCTTCTTCAAGAAAACCATCATAAAATATGTGTACGTGTATCGGTCCCTAGCATGGTCGACGCAGAACGCACCGCCCTCCCAGACCCAGCTTGTGGGCACCGGCAGAGGTGGGGGGCCAGGGCGTGGCACCTGGTAGACACTTAGACATGTTTGTTGGGTGAGTGAGAGAACACCAGCCCTGATGTGCTCCCCAGGGTCTGTCCCAAACAGAAAGAAGCCAGAGAGGTATCATTCCGTCCTAAACATAAGCAAGACTTGGAGGAGGCCTCTGTTTACTGAACACTCCCTGGCAGGGGGCAGTTATTTGTTAAAGGAATAGCATTGGTTTGTTTGAGCAATAATTTATGTGAGTTTAAAGTCAGCTTCAGATCTAAAGGTTCGCTAATGCAAGACGGAGTGATTCTAAGCTGAAGGGAATCCTATATGCTAAAAGCCTAATGCACTAAGTGTCCGACTGTTCGTTTGACTGTTTGACCAGTCACTATGATGCTCCCTGACCACCAGGGGGCCAATATGCTCAGACCAGTAGGTTAGCTTGCTGCTGGGGTCCAGCAGATCGGGACTGGGTGAGACAGGCTGGACATGCCCTGGAGCCCACCTGCAGTCCCTCCCCGGCCCCAATCGTGCACTGGTGGGGTCCCTCGGCCCGGCCTGAGCCCTCTTGCAATCCAGGACCGCTTGGGGGATGTCAGAGAGCCAATTTTGGCCTGATCCTCGCAGGCCACGCCAAGGAACCCCACCGGTGCACAAATCCATGCACCGGACCTCTAGTATACTTTATAAAATTCTAGTCCAGCTGGTGTGGCTCAGTGGTTGAGCATTGACCTATGAACTGGGAGTTCAGGGTTTGACTCCTGGTCAGGGCACACACCTGTGTTGCGGGCTTGATCCTCAGTGTGGGGCGTACAGGAGGCAGCCAATCAATGATTCCCTCTCATCATTGATGTCTCTCTCTCTCTCTCTCTCTCTCTCTCTCTCTCTCTCTCTCAAATCAATAAAAGTATTTAAAATAAAACAGAACTTTTGGATCTCGGTTCTGCTTCAGAGGCAGTCTCACTAGCCTGTGTAATGAGCAGAGAGACTGAAGGGAGACGACGGAGAATGCAAAGGATTCTCGGCGTGTGGGGGTGAGCTGATGGTGGGAACTGAGGCAACAGCTTTGCCCTGGTCAGGACTCAGAGACACGGGGGTGCTTAGCTACCAGCACCGGGACGGAGCAGAGAGAGGCCCTCCACTGGGGAAGACAGTCACCGACCCTCCTGCCCCCCTCCAGTGTCTGTGATCGAGAAGGAGCTGGAAAGGGGGGGTGCTAAGGAAAAAACGGAGGGGTCAGTCCAAGAGCTTCATTGCAGGGCCGAGCGGGTGTGGCTCAGTGGATAGAGCGTCGGCCTGTGGACCGAAGGGTCCTGGGTTTGATTCTGGTCAAGGGCACATGCCTCGGTTGCAGGCTGCTCCCTGGTTGGGGCACGTGCAGGAGGCAACCAATCAATGTGTCTCTCTCACATCGCTATTTCTGTCTTTCCCTCTCTCTTGCATTCTCTCTAAAAATCAATGGGAAAATATCCTCAGGTGAGGGTTAAAAAAAAAGAAAAAGAAAAAAAAAAGAGTTTCACTGTAGACTTTCTCCAAATGGGAGAAAGGCTCATGGGAGATCCTAACAGATTCTTCTGGGCTCCTTCCTGCCCTCTCCCTCAGCCTTCTCATTTCCTTGATGTCCCCTCGCTTCCTTGGGTGGTTTCAACTCCCAGCAATGACTGCCAATCCCCCGTCATAATTTAAATGTTCCACCGTGTCTAAATATTCATCTGAAGTCAGTGAAAATAGAAATTTCAAATTTTCTGGTACTGATAAGGGAGAAAAGCAAGATAAAGGGCCCTATTGGCTATACTTTAAATTAGGGCTTTTAAATAATTGTATATAATAAAAGGTTACTATGCAAATTGTTCCCTCTACTACGAGTTCAACCGGGAGTTGGATCAGGGGGCAGGGCTGGCAGGCCAACTGCCTGTGGCCCCTCCCCCTGGTCATCCCGCCCCCCGATCAGCTCCCCAACCCTGATTGGGGGTGGGCTGGCTGGCCAACCTCCCACATCCCCTCCCCCTCCTCTGTGCACGAATTTGTGCTCTGGGCCTCTAGCAAAGAATAAAGCTGACGTGTGATTTTACAAGGACAGTCTTTCCTGGGAAAGGTGTCCCTGGGTTAGGGCACAGCTGGCCCTGAGCAGTGAGGCTAAGGTTTTTGAGTCCCTCCTCCCTTGGACGGCACCGCGGGTCCCCAAGGGCAGGGCTGCAGCGACCCAGACAAACTAGAGACGTGTTAGTTTCACACAAAGGATGTCTGTAAGGAGTTCTTATTACTGAGAACATTCCAGAAGCTTTCCAGAATGTACTCGATGGTATTCAAGCATCACAGACCAGGTTCAGCCTAAGGCACGAACAAGACCTCCTTCTTCAGAGAGCGGGATGATGGTTACCGCACCTCACAGCTGCATAATAAATATTGGATTCTTCTCACCCTGCGAGTCCCTGGATCTAATCACACATATCGGACACACGTCTAAAGGGGTAACTGGGTACATTCCAGATTCTTCCAGGAGCTCACGAGTTTCTTACATAGGGGCCGCTGAGCAGGGAGACCAGGGGAGCAAAGGGAGGACGTTCTCTTGGCTGCCGTCCCGGGTCTTCCTCTGTGTGGTGTCCTTAGTCGCTGCTCTCAGTGATTGCCTTGGGCCGTATGCTCTCCACCACAGCCGACAGCATGGCTCCTGCTGCCTTCGCCCCTTGCATCAGGGCCTGCTCCACCTGCAAAGCAAATCCACTCACAGGACACTCAGGCCGATCCTGGGCTTGCGCCCAGCCCCACTGCCACCTCGCCACCCCCTTCAGGAACTGGCCTGCCTGGAGCTTTTTCTGAGAGCAGGGAGCAGCCTGTGCTCCAGTTTCAAAGACCCTAGAGCTGCACAGACCCAGAGAAGCCAGGACGGCTGGCCCAGGGCGCACACGGGTGGGGTTGGGGGGCGCACCGGTCTCCTTGTCCCTTCCTGCCTCAGAGCTATTCAGCCTGGGGTTTGCCTCCAGTGTCGGTGGCTCAGAGGTAAAGGACCTCAGAGTAGTACAGCCCCTGTGCTGCAGATGAGTACACGGGGAGCCAGGCAGGTGTGTGGTGACACTGCTAGGTGACATGCCTACCCACCACCACCCGTCGAAAGGGGGCCCCACGACTGGGCCCCACAGACCATCAGCAAGCGCAAACATGGGCCCAATGGCCTGTTCAGGGGGGCTGGGAATCCATATTGTTTAATATAAAATTTCTATATTTTTAAATGCAGGCAAATAAGTAAAAAATACTAGTCATTCCATCTGCAACTTTAGCAGCTGAGTACCTGCCTTGGTGAATCCCCATTATGCAAAGGAAGGGACAGTCTCTGAGATAAAATGGCTTCACCAAGGAGACCAGACCAGTGAAGGCCAAGCCAGACTCCACCAGTGGTCCTACTATGTCACCCAGCGCCTTTTCTACTCCTCGACGGGTTCAGAGAGATGAGAAGGACCGTAAAGTCTTGGAAACGGGAGGCCCCTACCAGTGCGACAAATAACATGAAACCACCCATGAGAGGAGGAGCCCAGGACAGCTCAGCAGAAGCTGTAGGCCATGCCAGCCAGTGGTGCACACCTGCTGGCTCCTGGGCACATGCATCTGCTGGCTCCTGGGCACATGCATCTGCTGGCTCCTGGGCACCCCTACCTGCTGGCTCCTGGGCACCCCTACCTGCTGGCTCCTGGGCACCCGCACCTGCTGGCTCCTGGGCACCCGTACCTGCTGGCTCCTGGGCACCCCTACCTGCTGGCTCCTGGGCACCCCTACCTGCTGGCTCCTGGGCATCCCTACCTGCTGGCTCCTGGGCATCCCTACCTGCTGGCTCCTGGGCACGCCGTATCGGAGGTCGTTGACGAAGTGCTCGCAGTTCCCGTCGATCAGGCTGTACTGCACTATCTTGTTGACCATGTTCCTCGTGCGCTGGAGGATCTTGTCCACGGGCAGGGGCAAGTACGTCCCGTCCAGCTTGTTGTTGACCTTCCAGGAGCAGCCGTGCAGCACGTCCTCCAGCCGGCTGCACTTGACCACAGCCCGGTTGCTGAAGATGGAGGTGATGCTGCCGGCCAGGAATTCCTCCCCTGAGACCAGAGGCAAACAGAGGCTGGAGAGATGCCAGGGGCAGCGGGGCAGAGCCTGGCGCGCTCTCACACGCCAGGCTAGCTGCTGTCCTCCGGGGCCTCGGTTTCCCCGTCTGTCGGAGGTGTGCGGAAGGTGGGGACCTGGAGTAGATGAGCTAGAGGGCCAGCTTCCCCAGGAAGCCTGGGCCTTGCACTGCACCCCCCTTTCCATCCACGGCGTCTCTCATAAAACTCTAACAGCGGCGGATGGTGTGGACCTGACAGCACTCTGTGTCCTACCTACCGGCCTTCGGGAGCCTTCACACGTGTGCCCAGCGCTCTGCCTTGTGGGTGTCGGCTCCTGGGTAAGGGGCTAACATGTGGGCCCGTGACACGCACCCATTCGCAGCCACTGCCAGGGCGCAGGTGAGGCCACACCGATGGGGCTCTGGATGGGACGCCCCACCCGCTTCCCCCAGCGCCACTCTGCCTCGCTCCACTCACATACGGGGGTTCTCACCGAGGGCTCCACAACTCTGAGAAAAGGGATGTTTGGCAGCTGGTAAGTTAGCATGTTCGGCCCTCAGGGGGCACAGAGGCTCAGAGAGGGTCAGGAAGCTGCCCGTGGGGGTGGCGGTTTAAATCCAGGGCTGCTTTCCTGCAAATGCGTGTCCTCCTCCCCAAGTAATGCCCCTTGCTCATTCCTTACACATTTGGAGAAAAGCTTCCCGTTTCACAAAAGCTGGCAGGAGGCAATTCAGCCTCGGGGGACAGGGATGACGGGAGTCATGTTTAGGGACAGATCTGATGGGAGGCGGGGACGCGGCGGTGACCGTCCCTGTGGGTGTACAGAGGGCGGCTCCTGGGAAGGAGAGATGGGGAGGGAGGGACGCAGCATGAAGCCATGTCACCTTCTTCGCTCTGCCCTCCGTGTGGGCTTTCCGACTGGAAGTGGGGGGTGAGGGTGGGTGGGGCCGAAGGGGGACGGAGAGGGGCAGCTCTGCAGGAAGGTCTCAGCGAGGGGACCGTGCTGGGCCAGTGAGGCGACAGGACACAGGCCGGGGTGAGAGCTGAGAGCAAGGCCCCGGGCCTCGGGCGCCTGCGACCCTCTGTAATTTAGCCTCGAATGGGCCTTGTGGGCACAGGGCGCACACCCCAAAGGCATCGAGGAACCAGGACTGGCCACGGGCCCTCCCTCTGCTTCTCCCCGCACCCCGGCCCCGCCTCCGGAGGTGGTCACTGTGGCCAAGGGCCCCGGATGCCCACTTTCCCCTTTCGTCAGCCCGCCACTCAGTCACCCAGCCGCCGGGCGAACCGCAGCCTTGGGTTCACGCTGCCTCGAGGAAGGGGAGCTGAGGGTGGGCCTGGAGCAGGAGGGGAAGAGCTGGGAGACCAGGGAGGGTGGGGGTGCCAGAGGCGAGGAAGCCGGGCACATGTAAGCACCCGCATCCCTCCCGGAGGCCCTCAGGAACAGGGGGGAGAACGTGGAACCGCTGTCCCACGGGAGGGTTGGAGGCTCCGATTCCCTAAACGCCACGGCGACCAAAGGGAACCTGGGACACTCTCACTCGCTTCTGCTTTAGGGCTGGACACCAAGCTCTGCCACACAGTACAGTCAGGTCTAGTCTGTGTGTGTGCGTGTGCGTGTGCGTGTGTGTGTAACCCTCACCTGAGGACATTTTTCCATTGGTTTTCAGAGAGAGTGGAAGGGAGGTGGAGAGACAGAGAGAGGGAAACATCGGTGTGAGAGACACACATCGATTGGCTGCCTCCTGCAGGCGCCCTGACCAGGGCCGGGGATTGAGCCTGCAACAAGCACGTGCCCTTGACTGGAATCGAACCCGGGACCCTCCAGTCTGCAAGCCAACACCCTATCCACTGAGCCACACCGGCCGGGGCTCGGTCTAGTCGTGTGCTGGGTGTTTGACTGTGAAGTGGGCAGGGCTGCAGAGGTGGGACTGGGCTGGGCCTGCTCCACATGGCGCTTCAACGCCCCTGCTTCGGCCACTGCTTCGGCCACATGTCTGCTCTTACTCGGGGGCGCCAGGTGGACCACGCAGTCGTCCTCCACGTAGATGGCCCAGTGCTCGTAGCCGATTCGAAAAATCTCGATCAGGTCCCCAGGCCTTGGTCTCAGTTTGCCCTACGATGGAAAAAGATGTCACGGTAAAGACGGGGCGATGCCCATGGACTCCAGAGGCCTGTCCAGGCATCAGCCACAGCTCAGCCCGCAGACACGCTGCGCAGAACCCAGGCCCGGAACTCAGCCAGACGGAGGTCGCCCTCCCACCATCTCTCTCCTCAAAGGTGGGGAGGCTGCGATCCAGGTGTGGTGCTCTCTGCCCTCCGCCCTCCGCCCTTCGCACATGCACATGCACATGCACATGCACAAGCTGTGGGAGGAGTGACGGCTCCTTTAAGTGTCTCTGCTTGAAGCTGTGCCCCAGGATAAGCTGTCTCGGTGGAGGGACATTGCAAGAGGAAGGGGCGCTCCTGCGACGCCTGGCTGGGAAGAGGGGACCATGGTCTGGATAGGGTATGAGGGCATCTAAGCTCAGTCTGAGCCCAGATCCCTCTGTCCCTGCCCCCTGCAGCCTTGGCCTGGTGATCGCCCTTCTGGGACCCTCTGGACAGAGAAATCAGTGCCTCCTGCCCCTGCTGGCCTCCGATTCCCTCTGCAGGTGCCCCGTGTGGCCCTCCTGTCACCCAGGGGGTGCCCCCTCTTCTGATGCCCACACACCAGCGGCTGAGAGCCAGCTCGCCACCTGCATTCCAGAGGGTGGCGCTTGCCCAGCCAGTCCCCCGCTGTCCCGTGGGTTGGTTGTCTCTCTTGAGGGAGGTCTGAGTCCCTGAGTGCCCTCCTGGCCCTCAGCCCTGGGAGACCACGTCAGGCTTCCTGGTATCTTAGTCATTCTTCCTGTTAAACTTCCCCTGCTTGAGCCACGGGGAGGTTTCTCTCTCCGGACTGGACCCGGACGGCTGGCACTCTTCAGAGAGGCCTGGGGTCGAGCCTGTCCATCAGAGGCATTGGGTGTGTGCTCAACACGGTTTTGTGCCCTTCAGATCTTGCTGAGAGGGTGGGCGCATCTCATGTTAACTGCTCTTACCACAATTAAAAAAAAAAAAAGGAAAGAAAAAGAAATTCCAGAGCTTTTACCACTGTAAGCCCAAACGTAGAAAAATGAAACTCAGGTCCCACCCCCCATATCCCTCCTACTCAGCACCATAAACATGCAACCTGAAAAGCACTGGCTGTGGACCAAAGGGTCCTGGGTTCGATTCCAGTCAAGGGCAGGTACCTCGGTTGCAGGTTCTATTCCCAGCCCTGGACAGGGTGCATGCGGGAGGCAACCAGTTGATGTGTCTCTCTCACATCGAAGTTCCTCTCTCTCTCTCCCTCTCTTCCCCTTCCTTCCATTCTCTCTAAAATTTCAAAGGAAAAACATCCTCAGGTGAGGATTAATAACAACACAACAAAAACAAAAATGCAAACCAATAGATTCAACTGCACATCCCAAACACTATGCGCGGTTGATGGGCTGCCTGTTAGCGGAACGTCAGTGACACCTCAATGAAGCTCAATAAGCAGCTCAGCAAAGCGGTCTCTACAGAACCAAAAAGCCATAGCCACCATCCCAAGTCAGGGTGCAGTTCCACCTGCCACACAAATCGAGTGAACTGCAACTTGTAGAGGAGCCCCCGGGGCTGTGTGAGGACCCCGTGGCACCCACCTCGACGGCTTGCTTCGTTAACTGGCTGGCGCTCTCAGACCTCAGGGACAAGCTCGACTCTGTTCTCTTCTGGCTGGGCGTGGGCTCCGAGGTAACTCCTGGCTTCTCCCTGGGTGAGTTTCGTGATCATGTAGTTAACGGATAACAGGGCTTCACAATGATTGGCCACTCTGCATGACTTCCGATGTGTGACTTTAAGACACTTCCCACTTTTGAGATTCCAGGACACATCCTCCCCTGCCCCAACCCAAGCTTGCTTCTGGAACACCATCTGCTATCACACAAAAGGACCGCCACTTACTGCGTTCCAGACAATTGTTCAAAATGCTAGTGACAACAGCGAGTAGCTTTCAGAACGTTTGTATTTGCTAGTAACATTTTCTGAACGTTTATCAAAGTGATACTTGCATGTAGTTTTTGGTCAAAAAATGGCAACAGGCCCTAGCCAGTGTGGCTCAGTGGATAGAGCGTCACCTGCAGACTGAAGGGTCCTGGGTTCGATTCCGGTCAAGGGCACCAGCCCAGGTTGTGGGCTCGATCTCCAGTGTGGAGCATGCGGGAGGCAGCCGATCCATGATTCTCTCTCAGCATTGATGTTTCTCTCTCTCTTTCCTTCTCCCTTCTACTCTGAAATCAATAAAAAAAATTCCAAAAAAAAAAAAAAAAATGGCCACAGTACACAGTGGCTTATAATGAAATGCAAGAGGCCTCTGCTCCCTCCCGGTCCCCCGGGATCCTACTGCCAGAGGCCGGCCCCTGGAAGTGCTGAGCGGCTGCTTCTGACAAGGAGCTCCGTGTTCCTGAGAAATGTGGCCCGACACTGTGGCCGCAAGTGATGCGCCAGGAATCGGTACATCTCGTCCCTCGAGACAGAAGCGTGTGGAAGAGGACTGGCCCCGGGAGTGACAGGGTAGAGGGAGATGCACTGGAGCCCTGAAGACCCGGGTTCGAGACCTGGCTCTGGTAGCGGTCGCCCAACCTTGAGCGAGCAAACCAATCCGTCCGAAACGAGTGTGGTTTTCTCTGAGATGGAGATGCTGGTATGTGTTTCCCAGAGTTGTCAGGAGGGTTAAATGAGAAAGCGCAGGTACCTATCCGGCACATTACCAACCCCAGAAGGCATTTTCCTGCCTCTCCCTAGCTTTAATTCTTCTGTAAAGTGTAGTGTGGGGGGGGTGGGGGGTGGGGGGAGGCAGTCATATTTAATGTGGGTCTGGAAACTCTCAGGCCCTCGGGATTTATAAAAAAGGCAGCAAACCCTGATTTCAGTGAAAGGGAATTGAGGAAGCTGGTTGCACCCTTCAGTGGTTACCAACCAGCAGTGTCAGGAGGGTCCTCCAAAGCAATGCCGTCCTCAGGTTCTGGGGGAGGCCTGGTGGGCGGGAATTGCTGTGAGAAACTCCTCCTGGGGCTAGAACCACACCTGCCTTCTGCTGAGAGCTTAGTGGTAGGCCGGTGTGCGCAAAAATCGCACCAAGATTTGCTTTTACAAAACTACCAGCAAGACCCGTCCTCCAAAAGGCTCTCCCACTCAGATGCAGGCCTTCCATGCAGGGAACTTACCCCGGTTCCAACGGGCTCTGCTTGGGCGAGAGCTGGACCAGCACGTGAAATCCCACGGATTCTTCTATTTCAAGAGAAAAAAGAAAAGCAATTTAAACCACACTAGCCTTCCCAGGAGGTTAAATCTGTGAAAGAAGGGCTCAGATGACCGCCTTGAAAGGCGGGCTCCAAGCAATGGTCTAGACCCTGGCAGGCGGTAGCCTGGGATCAATTTTTGGATGAACCAAGAGGTTTGTAGGACTGGACACCGCAGAGGGCCCAGTTCCTGTGGGAAGGAGAGACTTGGGAACTCCAGGGGACAGGATCTGGGAGAGGAGGTAGACAGGTGTCTCTATTCCAGATTGCAGACACCTCCCGGCTGCCCTAGCCGGTGTGGCTCAGTGGATAGAGCCTCGGCCTGCGGACCGAAGGGTCTCAGGTTCGATTCTAGTCAGGGGCGCCTGCCTGGGTTGTGGACTCTGTCCAACGTGCAGGAGGCAGCCGATCAATGATTCTCTCTCATCACTGATGTTTCTTCCTCTCCCTTCCTCTTTAAAATCAATAAAAAAACAATAACAAACATAAATTAAAGAAAAAAAGGAAAGAAACCTCGGGGCTAGGCCTGAGCACGGAAGCGTCTGCGGAGGTCGTGCGGGGAGCTGCCCGCTGTCCCACCGCTGGACGCCGGATGCCTGTGCCACTGAAGTTAACAAGAAGCGATCATGCGAGGTACCGCTCACCGGTTCGCAGGCACTTGGCACAAGCGAACAAGAAAGACTCAGGACAACCCAGGTGACTCCTCTGGGGGGACCCCTGCGCGTCTCCAGGGGCAGGGCCCATCCTGGCACCCGACTGGCCTGGTGGCCAGCCGACCGTCAGGAGCAGGTGCTGCTCACCTGGCCCCTCCCTACTTGCTGTTCTTGAGGTCGGTTTGGGCCCGAACCGGAACCTAGAGGGACAGAGCCGGCCCTTCCTCCCCGCATCCGGGCTCAGGCCCATCCCGAAGCTGTGGCTGTGGCGTGGGGGGGTCCTCAGGCCTCGCAGGGGCAGGAGGCAGGCCCGTTCCCGGTGGGCGTGGCCCCAGGTCCCCGCGGGCAGAACTGTGGAGCGGATCGCGGGGCGCCCACAAACGGGTGGGGCGCGGGCCGAGGGGCCAGGAGGGTGCGCGGGGCGTGAGGGGGGGCACAAGGGGCGAGGGCGCACGGGGCAAGGCAGGGCGCGCGGGGAGGGGGCCGCGCGGGGCGAGGGGGGCGCGCGGGGAGGAGGGCGCATGGGGCGAGGGGGGCGCGCGGGGAGGAGGGCGCGCGGGGACGAGGGCCCGTGGGGCGAGGGGGGCGCGCGGGGAGGAGGGTGCGCGGGGCCGATGGGGGCGGTGCTGAGCGCACTCCAGAGAGAGAGGGTACAATCGGACTCTGAGCGGAAAGGCCAGGAAAGGGGGCTCGCAGGCTATTCGGGGAGCAAGGAAGCGCAACACCGTGTGCGCACAGGCTCGGAGGTGGCGTGGCCGCGGCTGGAGAAGCTGGAGGTCACGGAGCGGCAGAGAGAAGGATGGAGGCTGGGTGAGGAGGGACTGGGGTGGCTCAGTCAGGAGTTAAAATCTTGAGGGATTCAGGAGTTTATATGCATTTTTTCACATGTAGATTTCATTTTATATTTTTCATTTAAATCACATGTGCCACATGTACCATATACGAAGGCATACAGGAAGCCCGTGCCGTTATGACACATGATAATACAACGTCTGCCCACGAATGCTCCATCCCAGGGGGAACGGGCAGCCTCGCGCACCCCACCTCTCGCCAAGGCCGGCAGAGCCTCCGCATCCTTCGGTCCAGTGTCGGAGTCACCCTTTTGGAACCCTTTCCGGGCTCCCTTACCAGCCAGCGACCTACCTGCCAGGTTCCGTGGATTCTTCTCCCGAGTGTTTCTCCTGATTACCCACCTTATGTCCAGGATGCTGCACGCTGGCCCCTCAAGAACGAGGATCCGTGAGAGCTCCCAGGATCGGAGAAAAGAGCAGAGATGGAAACTGAAGTAGGTTCCGCTCTGCACTGGTCCCTGGAGAGGCCACTGGGTCACAGAATGGGGAGAGCGGCACCACGAGGTCCCTGACCCCGGGCGGGGTATGTCCCCAGGCTGTGGGTTGGTAACTGATCACCTGTCTCCTGTGCCCTGTTAGAACCCCACGTGACTGGTTTGTGTTTGGGCCACAATCCCACCTCTGCTGGGGGAGACGGGAGGGGGCCCTGCACCATCCCTGCTACCTTCACTCGTTCTTTTATTTT
>PVJC01020237.1:0-29383 GCA_004026665.1 Murina feae
GATGCGGCTGGGGGCAGGTCCCCAGTGGTGACACACACACACACACACACACACACACACACACACACACAAAAGGCGCCTGGCAGACTGGGGCCATCATAGGACATCCACTGAGGGGTCCCAGACTGTGAGAGGGCACAGGCCGGGCTGAGGGACTCCCTCCACCCCGAGTGCACAAATTTTTGTGCACCGGGCCCCTCCCCTAGTGTGTATATATATATATATATATATATATATATATATATATTCATTTCATCCTCACAATGACTTAAGGAAGTAGGATGATGAACCTTGTTTTAAAAATGAGGAAAACAGGACACAGAAAAGTTAAGTGACTCACCTCAGGTCACACAGGTAGAGCACAGTAGAGCAGGGATTTCAATCCAGGTATTCTGGCTTCAGAGATAATGTCAGAGGTGATGGGTTCTCAGAGAAGCTCTAGGTCAATGTCCCTAAAGTACAGATGGAAAACAGGTCTAAAGAGGGGTCACGTCGTTGGTGATAAAGGGGGAAGTAGAATCCAGATACATGTTTCAGGGACATGTCTTTTTGTTGTTCTTAGTACATTGTTCTGCTTAGCTTAATTACGCCTCCCTCCTGCCTCCCAAAGTCTTGGAAGGTTATATTATCCACTGCATCACTTATTACTTCTTTCCCACAGGCATCTTTTACTCTCCCGTGTTGGTGGAGGAGCTTGGTACCTGGCTCAAGGGCTTCTTTGCTCAGACAATTTCATTCTTTCCTGCCATAGTCATTGTTGAGTACCTAGAACACACTGCAGTCAGTGATTCCCGTGGTCATGAGCAGCCCATTGGGAAAGAACTTAAAGGACATTACAGACTCATATACAATCAAAGGTTTGGGCTACATATATGCCAGTCTTTTCCAATTAAAAATCATTCTTCGATCCCTTGTCCTCCCTGGCTATTAGCATATCCTTGAGCTGCCACTCAAAGCCAGATTGATTGAAGGAGTTTCTACTCCATCATTGTCTCCATGTACTCCCCACTCATACACCCTCAACCCATCTTGTTCTGGCGCCCATCCAGAGCGTGTCACTGAAACTGTTCCGAGAAGGCTCCTAAGGATGCCCAAATTGCAAGGGCAGTGCTTTCCAGCTGTATCTTCAGTATCTCTCTTGCCTTTAAAACTGTTGACCAGGCTCCTCTCCTTGAAATGTTTCTCCCTAACATTTCCTGGCCCTTCTCTTCCTTCTCCAGATGTTCTTTCTCAGGCTTCTATCCTGCTTCTGCGTTTTCTGCCCTGTTAAGTTTTAAGTTGCTGGGGC
This sequence comes from Murina feae, assembly GCA_004026665.1. Lineage (NCBI taxonomy): Eukaryota > Metazoa > Chordata > Mammalia > Chiroptera > Vespertilionidae > Murina > Murina feae. Next base: position 1,289 of record PVJC01020237.1, read on the forward strand.
TGCATCCTTGGTCCTCTTATTGTACTCAGGCTCAGGCCACAGCTCTGACTATCTATCATCTACCTCCCACGATTCCCCCAAGTCTCAACCAGCTGCCTAAATCTCCAAAATATATGCACAACTGGACATCACCCAGATGTCCCGCAGGTGCTTCAAAATCAGCTTCCCAATGCTGAGTTCATTCTTGTTCCCTCTAAACCTACTCGTCCCATGAATTACCAATATTGATGAGTTATCTCGCCACCCACCAAGCTGCTAGAGCCTGAGGCTTTTGCTGTCTCATGTCTTACTTAGAACTGGCCCTGTTGATTCTGGTTCTTAAATACCTTAAGACCTCAGTCCTCCTCCTTCCCTATACCTCTTTATGAGAAAATAGAGGCCCTGGACAAGAATTCTAACTCTGTCCCATCCTTATGCTTACTGACAATACTCAGAAAGGGGATGAGGGTCAAACTCAATTTGCCTGGGGGCAGCCTGACCTAGAGTTGAACTGACAGGTGGGCCTGGATCATGAAGTGAGCCATGGGGAGGGGTTGAGCCCAGCCAGGTTTATTCCCATTCTCCCATTCCCATCTGGCTTTGTCCTGAGATCAACCAAGCTGAAGAGTTATCAGCTCTCATCCCTGTTGCCCCGTCTTAGCCAGGCAAGTGGTAGGAGATGCTTGTCACTCGGCCTTGAAGGCTGACGAGTCCTGTGGTGCCCACTGGACTGTGACTTACACTGCATGTGGCAAAATGGAAAGGTGTGGTCTCAGCTAGCTCCTTTTTGGGCTTTGGAGATTCTGGGTGTCAGAATTCCTCTCTCTGGCCTGTTGGGGAGGATAGATATGTTCCTCTAGAGCAGTGGTTCTCAACCTTCCTAATGCCACCACCCTTTAATACAGTTCCTCATATTGTGGTGACCCCCAACCATAAAATTATTTTCATTGCTACTTCATAACTGTAATTTTGCTACTGTCATGAATCATAATGTAAATATCTGATATGCAGGATGTATTTAGGCAACCCCTGTGAAAGAGCCTTTCGACCCCCAAAGGGGTCACAACCCACAGGTTGAGAACTGCTTCTCTAGAGGCTAAAAGAGAAAAGAGGAGCTTGGTTTTAGCATCACAGAAGCAGGCAAGTCCTCCATGAGGGAAGGTGGGGGTTAAAAGGAGGATAGTTTTCTAGAATCTTCTAAATATGCATTTCCTGACTATGATAATCTGGAAATTGACTCAACAGAAGGACATTCCCTTCTGTAACTTCCCACCCAGCCATCTTTCTACCTCTAACGACCAACCTTCGTGAACAGAGACCAAGAGTAATAATGTCTTCAGAGACCACAGGTGATAAGTGAGGTGGGCATTGCGGAGTGTTTTATGTTCCACATGAAGGGTGGGAGTCCATGCGTGGAGTGGCCCCTGCTCAGCTCCAGCGGATTGTTTACAGGTAGGGAGTTAAATCTGCTGTTGTCGGATCTTCTGAGTTTTCAGGAAAAGTCAGAAATCTGGAGTTTTATGTGAAATACCCCGAATCTGAAATGTTGGCAACTAAATCAATTTAAAAAACATATCATCGTGGACCAAACAAAGCTGCAGGAAGCATTTGGCCTACGGTGGCCACTTAGTGATGCCTGATATAGAATCACGGAGGGACCTGAGGCACAGTTGGGTCTAACAATAGCCAGATGCACCAACTAATGCTGAAAGCAAATAAAAACCACTAGGAGACAGCTACAGTTTAATGTACACATGTTCCCAACTTAACTTACCAGGTCGATTTCATTGTTCACAGCTGCAGAAGATGGAAATGACTTTTTTCTTTTTTAAAAATCCTCATTCAAGGATATTTTTTCCTCATTGATTTTTAGAGAGTGAAAGGAAAGGGGAGAGAGAGAGAGAGAGAGAGAGAGAGAGAGAGAGAGAGAGAAAGAGAGAAACATTGATGTGAGAGAGACATCGACAGGTTGCCTCTCACACGGGCCCCGACCAGGGCTGGGGATCAAATCTGCAACTGAGGTACATGCCCTTGACTGGAAATCGAACTTGTAACCCTTCAGTGTGAGGCCAGTGCTCTAACCACTGAACAACTGTCCGGGCTGTAAATGACTTTTCATTTGAACTGAATACTGAACAATATCCAATGTTTCTGTTAACATTGGTTCCTTGGTTGATGGTTGAACACAAGGTATGTTTTCTTATTCTCCTAGATGTGCATATTCATTCCTTCATTCAGCACGCTCCTCTGGTTATGGCGTAGGACACAGCCCTGGCTCTGAGTCAGGTTAAAAAGGACCCATCGCACCAGTTAGGAGAAGATAAGTGCTGTAGGAGTTGTGAACAAAGAGCTGTGGAATTGAAGCAGAAAGATACGATTGATTGTATTTAGAGCCCATGGGGAAGGGTTCAGAGAGGAGGTGACATTGGACCTGAGCCTCGAAGGATGGGTGAGTGGCGTGGAGAGGAAGTAGGTTTCAGATAGGGTTCTTGTGTGCCAACAACAGAATTAAGTCCACGTAACTAATCAACAGGAGGCTGGCAGACCAGGTCTGGGAAAAGCAGGAATCAAGGAGGCTGTGGCTTCCTGGGATTCAGGAAGCAGGAAGCTAAGGAGTTGGTTGTCAGTAAGAGCAGGTGGGAGAGGACAGGACTGCTGATGCCAAGGCTGTTCCTGCCACTGTGGAAATTAATCTTCAAATGGTCCCATGATCCTCATGGCAAGTGCTCAAGACTCAGAATTCTGACCAGCCAACTTTAGGTCACATCTCCCCATAGTCCCTTGAAGAGATCAAGGATATGAGTCTTTTTATGTGCATAGTTGGTGATGAGCAGTGTGCAGTGAACACCGGGAATTACTTTCTTCCATGGCTCCGTATGATGACGACTATTTCCAGCCCCTGCTCACTCGTGAGGAGAGCACCCTCCAATTCTCCAGGCTGAGCAGTTCTGTGATGGGGCAGCCCAGGACCTCGGGAGACACCAGGCTCTGCCAGGCGAGGAGATGTGTGACACAGACTGAGGTGGGAGGCACACTGACCTCACTTTCCACTGGGGCCCGTCACTGTGTGCTTCTGCCTCTGCTTTGCGCGAAGACACATGCTGCCATCAGGAGCTTGCTGTTTCTACTGGACATGGCGCGCTCGCTGTTCCTTAGTCAGCTGGGAAAAATAAAGGCTTATTTCCTAAAGATAAGCACGTTTCAGTTCTACTTTTAAAAGGAATGAATAAAGCTTGAAGTGATTTAATTAGTACGGGAGCAATCTAAATATATAATAATAAGGGATTGATTAAATACATTTTGGTACATACAATAGAATCAGTCCAGATTGCAAAACAATCTAGCTATTTCAAACCTATTAAAAATTTCACACACACACACATATTCTCTCTCTCTCTCTCTCTTTCTCTCTCTCTCTCTCTCTCTCTCTCTCTCTCTCTCTCTCTCTCACACACAGACACACACAGAAAAATGACTGGAAGAATATATTCCAAAATGTTGAGGACTATCTCTAGGTATTAAGATTCTGGGTGGATTTTATTTTCTTCTTTTTGATTATCTTGTCTTTTCTATAGTTTCTACAATAAAGATGAAATACATTTTAATTAGAAAAAGGTTTTCTTAGGAAACATAACTTGGTGAGTACAATTGCGATTATTGTGAAAAAGCTACCTTTCTGCTGTCAGTCATGAGAATCAGCTGAGCCTATACCGAGTGACATGCAGCACAGGTCTGAACAAAGCCGAGAATGCAGCTGAGAAGTGGGTGGAAGGACATTGCTACTGTCCCCAAATCGCCTTTCCCCTACCCCTACCAGGGGCAGCCGTCTGCTTGGCAGTCCCTTTTAGGGGGTGAGGAAATGGCGTCAAGGTTCCATCCCGTGTCTAAGGCCCGTGTCTCTGCCTTGCTCAGTGCTTTTGCCCATGAGATTTAGGACACTTTGACCATAATATTTATTCAGTTTTATGGCTTTAAATATAACACTAACTCCTAATAATCAATATTGATTTAACTATAATATCTTATTTATAGACACAGCCCTCTGGTTTGCATATGGACTCAAACCGTAATGCAACTGAAATGAGCCACTCACTCCTCTGGGCCCGGGCCAGCCATGGAGGACTGTCACTCTCTGATGAATGGCTCTGAGGCCAGTGCAGAGCTGGGGTTTTTCTGATGCCCAACTCTCCCCACTCCCTCCAAAGTGGTTGCTCCCCACCAGCCAGAGCCACCCTGGGGCCGAGGACGCCTGGCTGCTTCATGCAACATAATTGTCAGTTTTCAGGGGACAAAATTCTAACTGCGCTCACTAAAGGGCAGTTACAGCCAGTTCTAGGTGGAAACAAAGAGAAACCGCCAGAGTACAAAGGATGAGGGAGGGGCTGGGACAGAAGGGACTTGCACCCTCCCACCCAAGTGGCCCTGACAGGACGGTGGGTGTCTAGAGAAGGCCCAAAGCTTGATGAGCAGGGCTCTGCCCACCATTCTCTTCTCATTGTGCCTCTCAGTTCTGGCTGAACACCAGAGTCACAGGGCAGTGTTCTAAAAACACCACTTCCCGAGTCTCACCCATGAAAACACTGCTGATGTGGTAGGTCACGGGGAGGGGCAAGCATAGATTCCTACATACTGGCCTCAATCCCTCCTTTTCCTTGGGTGATTGGAGTAGGTTTTGCTTTCTTAAAACTAAGGACCCACAAATAAGAGGTCCCGACATAGGGGCCTAAGTTCCCGAGGGGTGGCATCATGCCAGCTGAGGGTTGGCACACAGGCCATGGCTCTGACTCCAATTCCTTTGTGGTCCTGGCCATGTCAGTTGGTGAAGAGCAGGTCCCTTGTCATCTCCGTGTGTGGTGTTGCTTGGTGGCTGAGACTCTCAGCACATTCATGCCCCTCCTCCCCACCCCAGAGAGGGTACCAAAAAGCACACAGGGTGCCTTGCTGCCTCTGGCCACCCCCTGGACTGGGTGATGGGGCAAACTCAGGGAGAGCAAACAACTTTCGAAGATCTAGACTCTCACTTGGCACTTCTGATGCCCAGGAGTTTTCAGGAGGCACTGACAGTTGCTGGTGGGGCAGGGAGGGTGCAGGTAGAGGGAAAGGGAAATACATTTTTAAAGATAACCTGGAGGCAAATATAATATTTATACTTATTTATCCTCAGAGCTCGCTCACAAGGCCCCAGACATGTCTAATGAGCAGAGATTGCAAAATGGCCACGAATTCTACTTGTTTGCCTTTGCACAGTCTCTGAGCAGTCACATGAGCCCAGATTTTTCAACTGTGTGACCGCTGCAGGCAAAACGGCTGTAAGGAACACCGGGACGTGCCTGAGCGCCTGACTCCCAGAGGCACTGAGCCACAAAACTGCCGATCCAGGAAAATAAGGCACTTCCCTCCACCCCCCAACTTGGCAGAACTCAGAGCATCTGCAAATACACACACGAGCCCATGTGACATACATAGGCACAAGCATGTACACACATACACATACATGCACACAGTGAGGCACACGGTGAGACACACAGGGACCCTCATGTGCCCTCATGGCCTCCCTCACAGGTCTGCAGGCACATCCCTGTCCAAATTCATACATGCTCTCCAAAGCAGGTGTAACATGAGCCCATGTGACATACATAGGCACAAGCATGTACACATATACACATACACACACAGTGAGACACACAGGTACCCTCATGTGCCCTCATGGCCTCCCTCGAAGGCCTGCAGGCACATCCCTGTCCAAATTCATACATGCTCTTCAAAGCAGGTGTAACATCTGGTGCATCTGGACAGAATGCTCCCTGACTGGGGTCCTGTTCTATTCTGCTCACTCTGGACACCAACGATCCTAAGTACTCTCCAAAGGAACTTGCTGTGTAGAAAAGCAACAGGATTAATGGAGACCAGCACAATCTGTTCTGAAATGAAGTGACGTACAGTTTACTACATGGTTAACTCAAGCATCCACGCATGGTGTATATTTACATAAATGCATATGGGATGCATGCAAATAGAACAATATATGGAGAAGCCCCTAGCTCATGGGAATGTGTCTGTGCTGGTCTCTGACTCCCCAGGCTGGGTCAGGTCTGTCACAAGTTGTCAGTCACTGGTGTTCCTTTACAAAGTGTGTGTGACAGTGCGCCTTCTATCTGTGACGTGAGCTGTTTCAGTCTATGTTAGCCCAGCCTCTGGCCCCTGTGAGGAGGGGCCGTCTCTCTGCTCACCATTCATTGTATTCTGAGTGCCCACACATGGCAGGTGCCCTGTAAATAGGCGGCTGAGCTTGAACGGAAGGCACAGTCCTTGCCTTCTGTTGACTTTCTGCGCTGCTTGACAATCAAGTCTCACACCTTGGCACCGAGAGAGTCACTTCTTTTAGTACTGAAGGCAGAGCATTCCCAGGCCTGTTCTGAAAAGCTCACATTTCAGCTACGGCACTGGGGTCAACTGTACTTCTAAGGAGGTGATTTTCCTCCGAGGTGTTGCTGGTAGTTTGTTTAACTGGAGAAATACCATCTCTCTGTTTACCTGGGGGTCTAGTCTATGTACAGATTCCTGTCTAATGGTTGGATTGTGGTTGGCCTGACTGGACTGTAGGGAAGGGGGCACAGTTTTCATAGGACAATGTCATTTCCAGATACAGTCTGGCCTGAAAAATATCCTTGTGGAAGGAAGTCCGTGTTTTTAAGGCCACGATCTGAAGTCTTCATCGACAGCCATCACATTGGGTCAAGCCTGGCCAGTTTCTGCTACAGCCAAGAGGGGAGGTTGGCAGGACCAGACTCTTGACTGATCAGGGCTAGAACATCAATTTCTGACCCACTCATTATGCTAATTTCTATCAAAATGCTTGCTCTGGCTTCTAGGCTTCTAGGTGGTTGTCCCCTCACCTCCGAAGGAAAAGAAAGAGCAGCAATTTCTTAGATGCTATTGGCATGGTTTTATTTTAGCAACTTGGGAGTGTCTTTGATAAATAGCTGATTTTGCTGGTTAACCACTGTTTAAAAGAAGGTTTTTTTTTAAAAACACCTTTTTTTTTGGGGGGGGGGGGCAGAATGCTTCCAATACAAAATTGGCTTATAAACCCACATATGAGGACACCTCGTTTCTAACAATATGAATTTTTGGGTGTTACCAGTGTCTTTGGGTGAATGAGACATTCCTTGATTCAGACCCTCTTTTCTTCCAATTTATATGAGATGTATAAAACCACAACCACAACCACAACAACTGTGGCTCCAGTTCTGCTGCGTTCTGCTGGGTGGCCCTGGGTGGTCCAGAGACACAAGCTCCTTCTCTGTCTCTCCAATCTTGAGGTGACAGTGGCTTCCTGCTAACTAACCTCTCATTGCCCCACTGCCGCCTGGTTGGGTTTCTGTCACCTATGTGACCAATTCCCTGCATTAAATTCCTTCTGTTAGACTTTCTGAAGGCAGCTTCTATTTTCCTGGTTAGATTTTGAGTCACACGATCATTTTTGTTGTTCAAGTTGGATGGGGTCTGATTTAAAAAGAGGAGGATCTGGCCTGGCTGGCTTCACTCAGTGGTTGAGCGTCGGCCAATGAACCAGGAGGCCAATGAACCGTTCAATTCCTGGTTGTGGCATATGGCCAGGTTGCAGGCTCAGTCCTCAGTGTGGGGCATGCAGGAGGTAGCCGATCAATGATTGTCTCTCATCATTGATGTTTCTATCACTCTCTCCCTCTCCCTTCCTCTTTGAAATCAATAAAAAATGTATTAAGAAGGGCGGATTTGTTGAGACCAACTGGACTCATGCCTTAAAAATCCCTCTGAACTGCCAATGAGCACCCCAGACTATCCCTCCCCAAGCCAGCTGAGGGTCCCATCTCAGAGGGGCTCTTTTCCCATGTCTTCCCTTTCCAGGCCTTTGGGGTGACTTCACGTCTGTGTCTTATTGAATTTTAGTTTGGCCCACATATTGGGGGAAAATTTAAGTGAATGAGGTGCTCCAGAAGCTAGATTTGTTCCATAGGCTAAAGTGATGGCTCCATAGCAGAATTTCCTAAGTGTTCCAATGTCTTATGGCAGGAGCTTTCATCGGGGTTAGGTAGGAAAGGGGGTTTGGAGGGCAAGCAGTTTTGAGAAGCATTGGCTTAAACAGGGTTGGGAGGCTTCTTTACCCCAGGACTTTTCAGAGCCTTTGAGCTGCTGAACCCTCCTGTGACTCTCCAAGAGGGAAATGAAATCTGTGGCGCTTCCTAAACTCATTTAATCTCAGAATCCCTTTTCATGGATTATCTTATGGGAAACAAGTCCAATCAGATCCATCGTGGGAAACTTTCTGTAGGGCCCACACTTGAGTTTTTGATGGCCCGTTTGTCTATCTGCTGGGTTGGAGCCAGTGCTGTCTTCAGAGGAAAATATTGTCCTCTGTGTGGACAGGAGTGGCCATCCATTTGGGTGGAGGTTCCAGTTCGCTGTGCTTCCTGAGATAGACACCATTTCTTCCTTCCTCCATGTTTATTTGTCCATCCCCAGCTACAGGAGAAAGGTGGTTCACACCCTCTGATTATAGCTAAGAAGCTTAAGCAGGACTGTTCATACAACTGAGTGAGGTAATGCATGGATCCCACTGAGCAGAGGGCCTGGCCTTTGGAAGGGTTCAACAAATACGGAACTGCCTTGGGCTCTCAGCTGCTTTGGTGCAGCCTCTTTATGTATCTTCATGCAGGTCGTCAAGGACCCTAGATCAGTGAGTCCCCTAGCTCTTCCCATGGATTCTAAGACTTGGCTGATCCCTCAGGGACCCAGGCTCCAGCAGCCTCTTAGACATGAAATTCCATGGTAACCTTTCCCTTCACAGAGTTTACCCAGGCCCAGCAGGCCTCTCTCTGTTCAGCCCTCTCATCTGCTGTGTCCCAAGTTCTTAGCTAGGTTCTACCTCTGTGATTCCTAAACATTTTCCCAATTCCCCAAAAGTTCCCCTTGGTCCAGACAGCGGTTCCCTCGCCATCCTGCAGAAATAATGAGGTGGGAAGTTGCTGCAGGAGCATTTGGAAATGGGAACCAACAGCATCTCTCACACCAGGGACCAAAAGCTTAGGCGAACCAAAACAAAAGCATGTTTGTCCCAAGGAGCTGTTGGTCATGGTCACCTCCTGGCCAGGGAGCAGTGAACTTCACAGGCTGCTTCTTGCTCCAGCCTCCCCGGGGACAGGGCCCTCCCTGATGCTTGGGGAGCTGATTTTTCCAAGAGGGGGTGGGGTGGGGGAGGAAGGCTGCAGCTGGGCCTCAACACTTTGCCCTCCTGCCCTCCCCAGCTAGAGCCAGAGCCGGAAGGACTGCCTCCAGCAGTGATGCGGACCTCGCCCTCTCTGCCTGGCCGGCCATGTGGGGCCAGGCAGGGCTCTGTACTGGCTGAGTTTGCTTCTGAAGCTCTTGATCCATTCTCTGGGTTTTCTCCTCAACCTTACCCCATCCCCTAGCATTTTACTTTGGAAGTTTTCAAACTTATAGACAAGCTGAAAGAATAGTTCAATTATTATCTACAAATCTCGCATCTAGGTCAGCCTTTTGCCACATATGCTCCATCTCTCTCTTTGGTATGGTATTTAAGAATAGGTTGTAGACACCATGACACCTCACCCCTCAGTGCTTATTGTGCTTCTACTGAGAATAAGGGTATGCTTCTCCATACCCATACTACTGTTATTGGACATGAGAAATTAATAGTAATTCCATGCCATCGGTCGGTTTCCAATCATCTTCATATTTTCCAATTGTCCTAAAAGACTTTTTATTAGCTGTCTTTTAAAAAAGTTTTTGAGCTAGAATCCAATCAAAGTATATGTTTTGCATTTTGTCTTTTAAAATCTATGATCATTCTTTTAGCTTTTTTTTCTTCTTCTTGTCATGTTAACTTTTGAAGAGCGGAGACTAGTTTTCTTGTAGAAAATTCTAGATGCTAAATTTATCTGATTGTCTCCTCCTGATGTCATTTAACTTGTTTCTCCTTCACCCGTTTATCCTATAAACTGGAAGTTAGTTCTAAAAGCTTAATTCAATTCAAATCATACATTGTTTGCAAGAATATATCCTGGGACTGTACCTTAATATTGTAACATATCAGAAATGCATCCTAATTTCTTAGAATTTTTCTTGTAGTTCACGTTGAAAGAATGAAATAAGGTTTAGCGGTCATGTATTCTCTCTCTTTAAAAAAATATATTTTATTGATTTCAGAAAGGAAGGGAGAGGGAGAGATAGCAATAGAAACATCAGTGATGAGAATCATTGATCAGCTGCCTCCTGCACATACCACCCTGGGGATCAAGCCCACAATCTGGGCATGTGCCCTGACGGGGAATCGAAACATGACTTCCTGGTTCATAGGTTGACACTCAACCACTGAGCCACACTGACCGGGCAGTTGAGTATTCTATGTCAAGTAATTGCACAGCTATCTAATCTGTACTCAAGAAACAATTTGGAGGGAGGAGATTAGCATCCCTATATTACAGATGAAGAACTGCAGCTTTGGGCTGGGAGGAAATGAATATTTGTAGAGTAATTGCCAGGGGCCAGGCACAGAGCCAGGTGTTTTCTATCTGTGCTGTGATTCGCACTTCAAGGAGGGGGCAGTGTGGGGAGTTCAGGGGCTTGCCTGAGGTCACAAAGTCAATTAAGTGGCACAGCTATCTTCACACTCACATCTTCTTGCTCCCAGAACTCAGATCTTGAATTCTTTCTGTCCAACCACGTTGCCCCTCTCCCTGGATCCTGTCTTCAAGATTCTGCTCATCCATCGGATGAATTAATCTGCTGCTCTGATCAGTCGTGCTGTGCAAGCCCGAGACGCTGATTCTCCTGAGCAGTGAGGCCCTGGGAAAGGACTCTGAGATGCTGAATTCTGAGTTGGGCCTTTGAGGAAGATGCTTTTGGCCAATGGCTGTCTCTTTCAGTCTCCCTGTGGTCTTGCCAGGGCAAGGGCAGGGGCGGGTGGGTGAGGGGGCACACCTTCTGCCTCTCCCTAGAACTCAAGCACACATGGAACAGGTATGGTGGTGAGGCCTGAGGAGGTCCTCCTGACCCTGGGACTCCAGAGTACCAGGTCACAAAATTAGAGTCTAAGCAGAGGGCATTTGGGGAAACCGCAGCTCAAAGCAGGGCAGAGCCTTGCCTTAGGTCACACAACTAGTCAGAGGTGCATCTGGGAGTAGAGCACAGGTGAGAGTCTGGACTCCTTGCCCAGTGCTCTTTGCATAGTTTCCATTCAGTTGCCTTTATTATTTATGCAATTCCTTCTTGGAGTGGAGAAGGAGCTGGAGCACGAGAACTACTAATCAGTGGAGGGTGAGATGATGGAGGTGGAAGTAGGCAGAGAGAAAACAACACAGGCAGGAGGATATTGACTCTCTGGCTGTGGGGTCTCCAAGGTAACCACTGGTGGGGGTAGAGGCAGTGTGTTGTGTGTCTGTGTGCATGTGTGCCGTAGGAGTAGCCTCAAAGGTGTGCTTTCCTCACATCGTTGTATCTTCCTGGGAGACATGGGGACAAATCTCATTCTGCCCATCTCCATGGCCTTGATTAGACCTTCATCTTCTCACCTGGGACTCTGACATCAGCCTGCTCATGCATCCCCAGTTTCACCACTTCTAAACTGTCCTCTACATCATGAGTTACCTTTTTCAAACACCCTCTGGCCAGGTCCTCCCTGTTTAAACCCTTGTGTTAGCTGTTGCTGCCTAACAAAACCTAGTGGTTTACAATTACCACAATTTAGCTCATGACTCCATTGGTCAAATGGGTGGCTGCTCTGGTCCGGGCCAGCGTGGCTGACCTGGGCTCCCTCACATCTCTGCTGGCAGGTTGGCTGCTGGCTGCTGGTGGCTGCATGATCCTGGATGGTCGTAATTGAGACAGGGCTCAGCTGGGACACCTCATTTTTTCTCCACGTGGCTTCTCAGGCTTGTTTCTTGATGTGTTCCAAGAGCAGCAAGAAGGTAAGCTCCAATATGTGAGCACTTGACAAACTTCCGCTTGCATCACCTTTGCTAAAGGAAGCACTCGCCCTGCAAGTCATGTGATCAGGCCCAGCTGTAATGGTGGAGAAACAGATTCCACCTCATTATGGGAAGGGACAATTTGTCACCATTTTTGCAGCCTACCACAATCTTACGTGGTTCTGCAGCGTCCTCAGGATAAAATTCTTTAGCTTGTTCTCAATGCTCTTTGTGACCTGCTCCGAAACTGCCTTCCTGCTGTTGACCCCATACAAGTCTTGTGCTATCTTCATTCCAGAGTCTCACTATTTTCAAAGCATCTTCCCTCCTCTGGACCTTTGCATATGCTGTTCCCCCTGTCTGGGACGTCTTCTCCACTCCCAACCCTACCTCGTGCCCATTCATTTCTCAAGGTCCAGCTGCAATGCTGCTTTTCCCAGAAGCCTCTCCTGCTTCATCTGCATCCGAATTCATCCCCACTTTCGGGTCTCAGAGCCTTTCTTGTGCCTCGGTTGCAGCACTTCTTCCCTGTCAGAAGCTTGCTCACGACTAGTAGGCTGAGGGCTCTGGAGTCAGGCTGCCCAGGTTCGAATCCAGCTCCATCATTTACTGTGTGACCTTGCGCATGCCACTTCCCCTCTCTAAGCTTTGGTTTCCTCATTTGCAAGGAAAGGGGGTTAGCAGTGGTCCCGACTTCATAAGGTTGTTTTGCAAATCCCATGATGCTCATGTGCAATGCTGGGCAGGGTGAATGGGAATCCCACAGGCTGTAAGCACTTTGTGAATGGAGACGATGTTAGTTAAAATCTCCTCCCTGGACCCAGCACATGGCTTGACACAGAGCAGGTAGGGGAGATCCTGGCAACCATGTTTGTGAGTTGACATCTCCCCCAACTAATAATAGGCCCTAAAGAAGCAGCGGACATGGGGCTTGCCTGGGTTTTGGCTTTTCCATGGCACCCCTCAGTGTGGGGCAAGGCTGAGCTGGGCTCACAGCCAGCAATGAAGTAGGTGCTAATAATATCATTATATGCTGAATAATTAACTGTCATTTAAATATTCATATGTTGTTGGGGGCAAGGCCTTTTATCAGCATCTGGGGATGTGTCGGCAGAGGAAGGAGATGGATGTCAGCAACGCTGACTTTGCCTGTGAAGGGCGACCCGGGGTCCGGAGAGAGCTGTTGGGGTGGCCACCAGACAGTCAGCTGATATATAACTGCAATACCCCCCATGATAAACTGCAACTTCATAAACGCCTGATGCACACGAGCAAGCCCCAAACAATATTGGAGGCATTCATTTCGTTTGACTAATGCTTATCTATATTTTATTCTGTTCCATCTTTAAAGAGGTCCCTCTTTCTTTCCTGCTAAGGGAGGTGGGGCCAGAGACCTGCAGAGGGCCTGGAGCAGAGGGGAGCCAAGGGGGTTGGAGATGCTTCCCTGTTCTGCACCCTGAGCTGCAGGCACGGGCTTGGGCAAGCGATGGGCTGCCCCTGAGCCTTGGAGCCCTGCCTTGGGTAGCTCTGCCTCTGACTCTTTGGCAGAAGAACTCAGGCTCTCTGTTGAGTCAGGGGAGAGGGCTGAGGGTATCTAGGTCCTGGCCACGTGGGCTGAAGGTGCTGCAAGTAGATGCCCTACTTGTTTCTGTTAAGGATGGACCTAGGGAGCTCCCTGCAGGGAGAGGCTTGGGAAGTTAGGGACTGTTACAAAGCAACTACCTCACAGTGGGGAAGAGGAAGAAAGGGAAGAAGGGGGAGAATGGGGAGAATGGGAGAAAGGAAGTTGATGGAGAAGGACAAGGGGTTGGAGGAGGATGATGAGGAGAAGGAAGAAGAGGAAAGGCAAGAAACAGGGGAAAGAACCTGAAGGGGCTGGTGACAGGATAAGCTGGCTACCCTGGAGGCAGCCCGGTGTGGGGATTGACAATCCTCGGCTTGAGTTCAGGCTTCGCCTCTAATTAGATGTGTGACCTGGGGAATGATGCTCACCTTCTCCAAACCTTAGCTTTCCATTTGTAAAATGGGAACAATAATAGTACTTAACTGATATATTATTAGCTGTCTATGTCTGCATAAATTTTAATAAATTACCACCAACTTCATGGATTTAATACACACTTCTCATCATTTCCATGGGCCAGGAGTTTGGGCACAGCTTCGTTGGGACATCTGAAGGACTCATCGGCTACAATCAAAGTGTTAGTGGGATGTGTGCTGGAAGCACAAATGGGGAAGAATCTGCTTCCAGACTCACTCAGATTGTTGGCAGATTTTACTTCTCTGCTGTGGTAGGACCAAAGGCTCTGGTTTTTAGTTGGTTGTCTGTTAGAGACGAGCCTTATCTCCTAGCTGTCACCACAATTGCTGGCCACACATGCTTCTCCAATATGGCCACTTACTTCATCAAGCCTTCAAGGAAAGCCTCTAACTCCAATCTGCAAAGATGAAATCTTATGTAACGTGACATAACTATCCATCAACTTTGCCATGTTCTATGGGTTAGAAGCAAGTCACTCATGGGAGGGGATTGCATGAAGGCATGAAGACCAGGAGATGGGGATCACTTGTGAGTCTGTCCACCATACCTGACAATGACAGCTTGCATCTACTCAGTGCTAAACATTGTTCTAAGTGCTTTCCATGACTACCTCTTTTGATCTTCAGAACAACCCCGTGATGTGCTGTCACTATCACTACTCTACTGAGGAAGAAATGGCAACACAGGTGGTTAAGTAACAGTTATATAGTGAGTAGCAGGTGGAGTTTGCACGTGAGCCATGCACTCTGGTTCCAGGCCATAGACCCTTAGCCACTATGAATGCACAGAAGATGCCAAATACAGGTCCTAGTACAAGACCTACTAAACATTACCCCCAAATAACTCACTTGTGGCTCAGCCTTCTTTGGCAGCCTCTGCTTGCACCCTGAACCCATGTGGAGGTTAGAACCATGGTGCTTCACATCCCCAGAGTAACTGGACCCAAACCCCAGAGCATAGGAGAGCAAAGTGGGGAGATGGCAAAGTGACATTGTGTCCTTTACCTAAAACACACCCAGCCCAAAGCTATTAATCTTTCAGGCCTCAGCTTCAAAGTCACTGTTTCCTATTGCTGCTGTAACAACTGAAATAAAAACAACACACACTATCTTACAGTCAGAAGTCTGAGCTGGGTCTCACTGTGCCATAATCAAAGTGCTGGTAGGACTGTGTTTTCTTCTAGATGATCTAGGGCCTATTTTCTGTATTTCCAAGTTTCTAGAGCCACCTGCATTTCTTGGCTTGTGTTGCCTTCCTCCATCTTCAAAGTCAGCAATGGTCAATTCAGCCTTTCTTACACTGCCTCACTCTGATCCCGGCTCCTTTTCTGTCTCCTAGTTCAACTTTTAAAGACCCTTGTGCTTATACTGGGCCCGCATGGATGATCCAGAATAACATCTCTACTTTAAAATCTGCTGATTAGCACACTTTATTCCATCTGCAACCGTAGTTCCCCATTTGTCACATAGCATACTCAAAGTATGGGGAATTAGGACATTGTTATGGACTGAATGTTTGCGTCCCCCTTCCCCAAATTTATATATTGAAATTCCAGTGCGATGATATTAGGAGTCTTTGGAAGGTAATTAGGATTGCATGAGGTCATGAGGATGGAGTCCTCATAAATGGGATTAGTGCCCTTATAAAAGAGACCTCAGAGAGCTCCCTCATCCCTTCTACCATGTGAGGACAAAGTGAGAAGACCCTTCAACGAACCAGAAAGTGGACCTTCACCAGGCACTGAACCTGCCAGCACCATGACCTTTGTCAACCTCCAGAACTGAGAAATACGTTTCTGTTGTTTAAACCACACGGTCTATGTTATTTTGTCAGAGCAGCCCAGATAGACTAAGACAGACATGGCTATCTTGGTGGGATGAGTCATTCTTCTGCCCATCACACTTCCTTAGGGGGTCCAAGTTGGGTGCCAAAGGATTCCCACCTGGTGTCCTTCACTTCACCATTGCCACCTTTATTTAGCCTTTTTCTCAAACTCACACGCCCTCAGGGGCCAAAGTTAATACTAACGAATTCTCTGAAAGTAAGATAATGAGTGGTAGCACTGTGGCAAAGGAAACCCTGTTCCTTTTAAAATGCAAACATTTTAAAACATTGTTCTGGTTAAATAAAACCTGTAGTCATATTCAGCCTGCAGGCTGCCAGGGCGCTCCTGGGGGTCCTGTTAGACTATAAGACCCTGGGATCTGAGCTGGGCTGCAGGGCCTGCACCTCGGTGAGAGGCCGGGGCACGCACTGGGCAGCCCGGGCCGGGAAAGGTCATCTTCTCTGGGCCAGTGCAGCCTGCGCAGGCAGATGTCAGCCCCACTCGGGCTCTCCTAGCCAGGTGCTTGTGCTGGGCACCTGCACACTGTCCATGGTCCTGTCCTCAGCACCTCATACATGTGCATGACCCATACATGTGCATGCCCAAACATGCACCTCATGCAGGTGCATGACTGACAGCACACATGTGGATTAGATATCAGTTGTGGGTGTAATTGAATAAAATGCAGTGCCTTCTCGCTCACTCTCACCCTGTTCAGGGGTATGTGACCTCCTTCGGAAGAGCTCAAGCGCCAGCCACCAACACAGGCACAGAGCGTGAGTGCGTGTGTGCGTGTGTGCGCACATGCATCAATCATGGGCTTCAGTGACTCGGAACGCAAGATCTTTGCACCTTTGCAGGAAATCACCGTGACCTGTGACCAAAAGGCTGCGGCAGAGGCTGGCAGCCGAGGGGTTCCCGCCTGTCCTTGCTGCTGTCCCAGCTGCTTCCTTCCACTCCCTTCCCCCACCCGTTACATTCCCGATTCCCTGGAGGTCGGGCCTGGTGTAATTACAGGGTATCTGCTGCCTCCCCATAAATCTAATAGACTTTTTGGCCTTGTCAGATTAAAACTTACCTATCAACCCGCCGCAGTCCTCTAGATCTCCCTAAATCTGTACTTGGGAGAGAATTTATGGTCAGGAATTGCATTTTGCAAAATGATTAAAGTTGCCAAACAGCCATAAAAAGTTGCAGGAGGAGATATGGTTTTTTTGAAAGTCTGCTTAATTTATAAGGGGTGGAAGGTTTATTGTCATTTAGAGTCCACGGCGAGGCAGCGATGGAGCGCTCGGCGGCAGCTGTGCACAGCTGCTCTCGCTTTATGCCTTTTACATGTTTTTAAATTGCCCTGTTTGAATCTGGCCTTCCGCAGCAGCTGAACCGCCACAGCGGCTGGGTTTGCAGGAGAGTGGCTGCCCCCCTGCCCTCTGATGCTTCGCCCCACTCATCCCCGCTGCCCCCCACCTCCTCCAGACTCACCTTCCCCAAAGCGTTTCTATCTGATCTTGCCCCACGCTGACCACTTCATCACATTTCCACAGTCCTGGGCTGGCCCCCCCAAACATTAACAAATACACATATGAGGGCTTTTAAGTTTATAGGCGATTTCACAGGTAGCATCTTAGTACTTATCACCCCAGTTTAAATGAGTTAAAACATGTAAATCTCTAAACACAAGACTGCTACCTAGTGAGCTCATAAGTGGACGTAGGGACCCCATTTGCTAACCACTTAAGAGGTGCCAAGACCTCTGCTCTGAGCTTCACGTGCATTACTTCCTATAATCTTTGCTGCCATCCTATGAGGTAGCCATTAGTTGTGCCTGTGGGTTAGGAAGCTGAATGAACTTTAGCTCAAGGTCATGCAACAAATGCTCAGTGAATATTAGCTATTCTTTTTAATCCTATTAGGGCAGGAACCTTATCTCTTTTACTCCCAGCTTGCCATATAGTAGGCGGTCAATACATACTGCTGACTGCCAGCATGCATGAGCCATACTGCTGCCATGAGTAGTCTAATGCTCCTACCTGCTTCTCCCATCCCAACGAGTACACGGCTCAGACTGCGTTTGTCTTCTGCCCAGCCCTAGTACTGAGCCCAGTGCTGGGCACTAATAGCTGCTATTTACAAAGTCGGAAAATGATTGAGTCAGTTTAATCCTCACAACAACCTCACGAGGAAGGTATCAGGCATTCCATCTTGCAGAGGAGGAACTGGAAGCGAAGAGGGAATTTGACACCTACTCAAATCACACTCATAGTGGCAGAGCCAGGATTTTCAATTCCAAGTTCTTATGCTGTGTGTGTGTTTTTAACCACAGCCCAGCTGCCCACCTGTTAGGCTTTTGGGGTGGATTCAGAAATTTTTCTTTTTCATCATGATCGTATCTAATATTTATGAAATACCCATTACTCACTAGCTACTAAATACTGTGCCAAACAATCTTCCCAACATATTTGCAAGATCAGTATTATTTGCCTCATTTTATAGACATGGAAACTGAGGCTCAAAGAGGTTGAGCAACCATTGACTGAGCTGAAACTCAAGGAGGGGGCGGTGAGTCCAGAGGTGGGCAATCATAATGCAGGGTGATAATTGCTCTAATTGGGAAAAATCTCCAAGTCCAGCCTGGCAGAGGCAGGGTGGGGAGGTGGGCAGAGGGTGTTGGGAAGGCTTCCTAGAGAAGATGATTTGTAAACTGACATTTGGAGGAAAGCAGGGCTTTGCCAAGTAAACCAAGGGGAATCATATTCCAGGTGGAGGGAATAGCATGGAGGCAAGAAAGGGCAAGGCTGGTTGAAGAATGAACAGTTGAGTCTGGTCAGAGACAATCTTGAATTTTCTGGCCTCAGAGACATTCAGTTCCAATCTACCTCCCTGAGTTGTAGAGATGTTCGAGGTAAGAGAGGAACAGGTAGGCTGTGTGCCATCTGCTCCCCAAGGTCCCCATCAGCTCTACCCACACTCCCTCTTCTCTCTTTGGAGTCAGGCCTGCTCACCCCCTTTCAGCATCAGAAGCAGAGAGCTGCTTGCTGCTGCCTGTGATGGATCAATCGGTGCCACTTGGATTAGATCCAGTGTCTCAAACTTGCCTCTGCCCCTCCATCCATATATTAGGGATTTCTCCTTCCTCCCTACAGCCAGGGCATGGTGGGTGAAGGAGCCTCCTTTTCTGCTTTCCTTGCCTCTCAGATGTTCCAAGAGCTGAAGAACAAAGTCTTCTCCAGGCTTTTTACTCACGCATTCATTCATCCAACATTTTTTTTGGGTACCTAGTATGTTCTGGGTACTGTTCTAGGGGCCAAACACAACACACAACAGACAGGCCATTGTCCTCATGGAGGTCACCATGAACACGTGGATAAACAAGATGACTTTAGAGTGACATGTGCCTTGATGTCAGGAAAGCATGTTGGTGTGATAGGAAGTGACTGTGGGCGTGTGTGGGTGCTGCTTACATGAGCACGTAGGGAAATCTGCTCCAAAGAGGGGACATCTGAACCCATATTTTAATGAGAAGAAGCCAACTGGAGGAAGATCATCCCACACCAAGGGAGCAGGAAATACAGCAGCCTCGAGGGAAGAAGCAGCTGAACCAACTCAAGGAATGAGGCTGGAGCTTGCAGAGTGAGGGGCAGAGTGACAGGCGGCCTGGGGGAGAGGTGGGCAGGAGTCAGATGGTACAGAGGCCCGTAGGCCATGGTCAGACTTTACATTTAACCCCCAAAATGCAGCGAGAAGGTCTTGGCGGATTGGCTCAGGGGAGAGACAGGATCCGGTTAACATTTGCAGAGGACCACTCTGCCTTTCGTGTTGGGAACAGAGAGTAGATTTTCTAGACAGCCACGACTTCTAACCCACACCAGACTCTTCTCCAGTTACACCGCATTCGGTCGGACCTTCAGGTCTTGGCATCTGCAAATCCTTCTGGCAAGAATGGCTTTCTCTTTACTTCTTAGAGCCGTCAGTCATGTCACTCGTAGGATTCAGCTCTCAGACACCCTTCCCGTGACTCCTTCTCCCGCCCACCCCCCCAGCAGGCAGGGTAAATCCGTGTCCTCATTGACATTATCGAGTTCCAGACACCGTGCTGTCTGTTCCCACGTCCCTCTCCTCACTGGACAAGGAGCTCCTCAACGCCAGGACTGGGGCTGTCTTAGCTCTGAGAGCCAGGGCCCCCCCGCACAGCCAGCCAAGGTGGGCGCCTGGCAAATGCTTTCAGGTCGACAAGAACTCTCTGAGCGCCAAATCCTCGACAAAGCACTAGGCGAGCAAGCATCCTTTGTTTAAATAGACAATAAGCTTAGAAGCATGGCAGCATGCTATTTACCATAATATTTACATCAAATCTATACTTCCTAGGAATTTTGACATCTGGAGGGTAAGTTCCTAAGTATTTACTAAAAGCAGCAATAGTCTGTGATAGTCAAACCTTGAATAGCTGTCTCTCAAGGTTTGTTCCCTCATCACCTCAAGACTCTGAATGCTTGTTAAAGGAGAACACATTTGTTCAAATGCTTCTTGTAAGTGCTTGTGCTTGAAAGAATACCTTTGTGAGGGCACATCTGTAAGTACTCAGTCAGCTTACAGTTGTGGCCCTGGTTGTGTTGCTGGATGCTGCAATGCTGCCTGCTTGGTTCTGATTAACCTACTAGTATGGAGGAGCAATGCATTTTCTTATTAAGCGAGGCATAGACTTAAAAGCTGTCTTCCTTGTGTGAGATTTATGCAAATGAAGACCACAGACTTTTGGAACAGTGCAGCATCTCACTCTCCACCAATTGTACACCGGATGAGGGCAAGGACACTGCAGCCTCATTTGCGGACGCATCTCCAGCCTGACTCTCACCCGCCACAGAGCAGGCATCCGATGCTTGTTGATGGGGGAACAGGTGAGCCTTTGACACTCCCTGGACAGAACTGCCTCTGCAACTCAATTGCCCCTGCCTCCACCACATGCAGAGTGTGGCCTAGACTGAGCGCTATGAATTTCAGTGCAGGGGGCCAACTAACTCATTCTTAGTCCAACCTGGACACGGAGTTGACCACACACCATCGTCTCCCAAGAATTGCCTGCAGAGGGCAGCCCTGAGGGCATGGCACAGATTGGGCTACATGTGCAAGGTCTGGACCCTCTGGGTAAAAGCTAAATCCAAGTCCCAAGCTCTGCATTCCTGGTCACAGAAAGCCCAGCTTTGTGATATGGGTTAACAACTGGATAACTGAAACGTGCAATTGTCTTTAGACCGTTGGGTGAAGATGCTAAGGACAATTCTTCGAGCTTCACTTTTCTCACCTGTAAAAAGGGGATCATAATGCTTGTCAGGCCACTCTCCAAAGCCCAGTGGCCCTGTTTGACTGCTGGCTGCCTTCATCCTTCCTTGGCCTTTGACATCTGAGTAGAAAAACAAGAACAGGGACCTGTCTCAATTCTGGTTGTTTCCCTCAGACATCTCAGAGCCCACCATGATGGGAGATTGCATGGCCAGACCAGATTCCGTAGTTCTAACTCCAGTGCCAACGAGCCTAAGTGTCCGCCTGGCTTGAGTGCAGCTGCCACCTGACCTATTCCTTGCTTCCCCAATCCAGGTGAAAGGCTGCCTGACAGATGGCTCTGTGGGACCAAGTTCCAAATGGTGACCCATCCCTCTCAAACGACGACGTTAAATTTTACCCCCCTCAGCCTCTCTTGTAATACTCATTTATGCCACAGTCACTCACACCTGCCATGTGCAAGCACCAGGCCTGGCACTGGGGATCCCTCAGAAAAAGACAGACGAGTCCCTGCCCTCATGGAACCCGGAATCTCGTGGGAGAAGGGTGGACGTGTGGGTCGAGACCCACAGGCAGCTGGGGATGGTGAGGTGAGGGAGTCTCATTCTAAGGCTTACAGGCTTTAGACACCCCCTGAACTCAGTGTCCATCTTTAAGTCTGACCCAGACACACCCATCTTTTGAGTCTCTGAGAGAATCAATGAGGACAATGTCTGCATAGTGTCCGGTACAGCGCCGGGTACGTCTGGGGCTTTGGAAGCTGGAGGTTTCTTTCTTTTTCCAGACGCAGACCCTCCTGTGTCCGCCTTCCTGTCTCCTCCTCCCTGCCCTGATTTTCAGGCAAAGTGGGAGGTGAGAGATGCTCTTTGGACTCATGGCCGAAGGTGAGCCACTTTCATTTTTTAAAGACTTAATGTTCTTTAGAATAGTTTTAGGTTCACAGCCAAGTTACGAGGAAGGTACAGAGATTTCCCAGATAACCCTGCCCCCACACTGCATAACATCCCCCATTATCAACACCCCCCATGTACAATGGCACGTCCATCGTTACGGTACCATACACAGCATTTCACTGTCCTCCTCATCGTTGGGTCCCCGGGCAGCCGGCTGGGGAGGCAGTGGAGGAGGATGGGACACGTGAGCTCTCTGGTGAAAGGAGTCTGGCGCCCCTGGTCTAGATGCGGACCCTGAAGCAGAGGGAGGCAGGGCCCAGCCCGGGCTCTCCTTTGGATCAAACCAACGGAGGATGACATGGGTAGACCCGAACGAGAAACACAAGCCAGGCAAAGCAAGCAACAGTGAGAACAATTACACCCGCGTTGCCAAGTCCCACCAAAGAGCTATGGCATCTCTCAGTGTAGTCCGGCCAAGTGGCTGTTTTGCAGGCGACATGACCCCAGCTCGAAACCCCCCAGCCAGCCAGCGGAGGACGGCATTGTTGTCCATCATAAAAATCAATGGTTCTTTTGCTAAGTGGTCAATATTTATTTGGCTTTAGGATTGTTTAATTCAATGCATCAATTAAAGATAGTGTAATGTCTGCTCTGGTCTGCAGCCCCGGCTTCTGTGTGTCGTTACCTCATCTGTTTGAGATCACTCACGTCCTTACGTCTCTGCTCCTTTGTCCCCTTGCATAACTCAAGGACGGGAGTAATTGACGTGAAACTTTAAAAAATTAATTTCGCTGCATATGCCACCGAGGGGGAGTGCAAGCCCTCCCAGCCATTTATAACGTCACGGTGATTGGTCCTGACAAAACAATACCTTAAAAACTCACCAAAGTAAATTATGGCCCGAGCAAATGGCTGCTCCGCGGCGGGGCCGGAGGCTTGGAGGGGAGCCAGGCAAAAACAAAGTAATGTGCTTTTGATATTAATAACAGAGATGATATTGATCTGCAAGCTAGTGTCACTTCTCCACTCTGGCGAGGAGATTGCTCCCGGCATTTAGTCCACTGAAAGGCACTTTCCATGCAGGCCATTTAATTTTGTGAGTCTTTAATTATGTGAAATGGAGTCTAGTTAAAGGGCCAGGTCCCAGTGTTGCCGGGCGGAGACGCGGGCTGTGATTCAGGAAGCTGTCAGAAACGAATATAACTCAATTCTTAGATCTGCAAATGCAGTTGTCTTTCTAAATGTTTATTTCATCTCTGCACTTCTCTGGCCCGGTGCCACCGTGCATCAGGACAGACACAGCCTCTGATTACAGGACCACATTTTTCAAAGGACCTGAAGTTAATGTGCCTGTTTTCTGCATAATAAAAGTCATAACTCATGGGGGCCGCCAACGCCTCTCTGGTGAGAAGGGGGTCTGGGCAGCCTGCGGCAGGTCTGTGCGTCCCAGCCCAGGCAACCTGGTCTGTGTGTCCCGCGTCCGGCCCTGTTCTGGACGTGCAGTCTCCCGTGGAGCTGTGGCAGACCACATTGGCAGACCACAAGTCAGACCACAGGCCAGACAGTGGGTCAGAGTATGCATCAGATCATGCACGGTGAGAAACCCACATGTCAGACCACAGAGCAGCCCGATGAAGGAGTCTGGAAATATTGACGCTACAACGCATGCCTTATGTTTATCTGAGTACCCTTCTTCTGGTCAGACTGGGTTGATTCTCTTTCTGCTTTTTTCTTACACACGTACATGGGCCTCCCTGTATGTGTCCATACATGTTCCTCCAAAGGCACCCTTTTTTATATGCATATGCTTGTGTGCATATTTACACACACACACACACACACACACACACACACACACACACACACCCCTACAGAATCTCTCTTGGACTCTGCTCTGCAGCCATCCCTCCTGTTGGCTGCTCTGTCCCCTTTCCAGTTGAATCCCTCTGCAGCTGCAGCCTGACTGAGGGCTGTCTTGTTGAAATGCACCTTCATCATTCAGAGCTGAGCCTGTCTGGTGTCCCCAGGCTGTTCTGGCTGCTGCCTCGGTGTTACATGACAGGAACTACCTGGAGGTGTTCAGGCCAGCCCTGCTGTCGCCTTGCCCTACAACACTTCCCTGTCTCCTGGTCAGAGGACAGCATTACTGAGAGAGATCGGTGCAAAGGAACAGGCTCACATTTAGAACTCGCTCTTAGACAGGCCCCCCTTTCCCAAACACAGCTGAGGGCCTTGAGCTAAGACAGTCAAAACCACAGAGACAGAACCAACACACAGGGGGTGCACAGAAGCCGGCCAGAGCTCCTTTCTCTTTATGTTGGACAATTTTTAGGATTGTTTGTCCAGCCTACAGAGGACTGTGAGGGAGAAAGAAGAGATGGAGAGTGGCTTCTAGAAGCAAGAGCACACAGAGCCACAGAAAACCACAGCTAAGAGTGAGGGAAGAGCGACAAACCCTAAAAGCAGACGAAAGAACTCAATGGAGTGAGGTTTTTCAGAGTGAATTGCATAGCACCGTGTGGGGGAAAGAGGTGTACACTCAAATGTACTTAGGAAATGCTAGGTAAAAGGAAGCCAGACAGATTTCTTGGCTGCAGGAGATTTTAGTGCCCTTAATATGCTAATATGCACTATGCATCTCGAAGGACTACGGGGCTAGAATTCAATTTTTCCCCAAACTTATTTACCCATGAATATATTTTTCTCACCCAGCCCTTATCCCAGAGAATTTTGAGAGGTTAGCATTCCACTGCACACACTCTAGGAAATGCCGATGTACCACGTGGACACCATCTCTTTCTTGGTGTACAGAAGCGTTGGGTTCTCCTTGAAGAACCTGGTAGCTGGAGACCCAGCACTCCCCGGTGTTTTAGTGCCCACGGTCTAGTTGGGGGTCGATTCCTCCATTCCAGGAGCGGCACATCACCCATGTGAAGCCACTCACCACATTGAATCCCTCTGAGGATAGCAGTGGTTTCAGGATAGGTCCGTTTAGAGCTACTGAGATGCTCTGGGACTTTGCAGGGAACTCTGGATAAGAGTCAATTGGACTAAAAGGCAGAGGATAGGAGGGTTGGAGCTGTGGCAGCCCTTTTACCACCTCCTGGAGCTCAGGAGCAAGGCCAAGAGGCAGGGAGAAAGGTTTGTCTTTTGAGAAGATCACTCTGGGTGCTGTAAGGTCACTGGAACTGGAGGAGGAGCCCAGCATGGGCACCAGTTGGTAAGCAGGCGTTAGAGAGTGATGGGAGTTGCCTGGATTATAGAGACATCATCTCCATGCCGGAGACGGTGAGGGGTATTTAGGAGGTAATAGTCACTTGGAAAGTGATTGATGAGGATGAAGAAGAGAGGAGGAAAAAGGATGGCTCCCAGGTTGCAGAAGAGAGGAGCTAGGTAGAGAAGGAGGGAGTTAAATAATAATATACTAGCAAATGCGCATACAGCGAATGTCAGAAATTCTTCCCAGTGTTTTATATAAATTCAGTAATTGGATGCTCACCACTGGAAGGTAGGTATCAGTATCACCCCCATTTTACAGATAAGGAAACTGACAGGTGAGGCTGGTAACTTACCTGAGATGACAGCGCTGAGTGGCAGAGCTAGGATATGAATCCTACAGTTTGGCTTCCGCTCAAGGCTCTTGACTATGACATGCATTTACTCTTGGTTTCTGAACTTCGTTGCCAGAAACAGAAGCCTGAATCCAACAGCTTTATTGGCTCAGTGACCGGGTAGTTCAGTGTGGGGTCTGGCCACAGGAATTCTGGGGACTCTAAACAATGTCAGTAGGATCGCTACTCGTTTATTTACTTGCGCTCTGCTCTCTCTGTTCTGCTTCCATCTGCGAGGCAGCTTGTGGCCACTCTGGGCCATGGGGCCGGGTCCTGGGACTCACTACCGGTCCCCCCCCCCCCCCCCCCCAGCCATGTGTGGTGGAGACAGGCCAGTTCTGCATAGGAACAGGGTGCTGTGGCTAGAAGAACGAGGGCCAGGGTGCTGGGCAGACTAATGTGACACATGTCATTACAAGCTCCTTTCCTATGCCGGGGGCTTTACACCTTTTAGTTTATTAAACGCTCACCACAACCTAGGAAGTATTGTGCCCATTTATCAATGAGGAAATTGAGGCACAGACTGATTGACCTAAGTTCATACAACCTGCAGTGCCCCTGCTGAGAGTTATAGTCAGGGCTGCCTGACTCTGACACTCTGTGCTGCCTGGAGCTTCTCGGACAGACGCTCTGGAGGAACATACTGACCGAGGCTCCCCTTGTGTCCTCTGAGTCCTCTGGCACTTCTGTGGTCAGAGGACGGAGGCTAATAGGAAGCTGGTGGGAGAAAGGCCAGGTCTCACCAGCATCGCGGTCGGGGCTGGAGGGAATCACTGGTCAGAAGATGCTGAGGGCCTGCCCTCCTCCTGCCCTGCTGGGCCCAGGGCTCGAGCCTGGGGAGTGGGCACCTCCCCTGGGCCCCTGGCAGGGAATGAGCAGTGCCGGAGGCAGGCAGGCAGGCATGGCGGTCCCTGCCCATCTGGGGAGTGCTTGGTGGCTGGCTGGAACTGAGCAGTGGACGGCGTTTGGACTCGGCAGTGCGAGCCCAGCTCGGAGGCTGCGAGGCAGAGCCGTGAACGCCAACAGTCTGGAGGCAGGCTCCGGAGGGAGACAGGCTTGGGCCCATTTGCCGAGCTCGGTTCCCATGACAGCTCAGCAGACAGATGGACCTGGGGATCCTTGCAGCCTGGCCAGGAGGGTGTACACATCAATGGGAATGTAGGCGCCCCCGTGGTGTGGGACGGGCTGGAGGCTCCCAGAGACAGCCAGGACGCTGAGCTAGGGGCAGGGGTGTGGCCTGGGTGGGATGGTCAGGTCAGCCAGGTGGGTGTGCGGGGCTCCATGGTTGCACTGACCCCTGGCCCCTGGCCCTGCAGGTCCTGATCCTGATCCCAGGCTTTTCCGTGGCTCCAGCCTTAGGCTGAATCCTGAACCTGAGCCTGAACCCAGACTGAGTTCTGACTGGCCCCACCTACCTGAGCCCTGAACCTGGTCTTAGATGGAGCAGACTGAGCCCTGATCCCGGCCCCACACTGAGCCCTGATCATTTCAACTGCCTGCTAACCAGACTTGTTTGCTCACGTCCTTCTCAAAAAGCAGCCCCGAGCTGACTGCCCAGAATACGAACTTCTAGGGAGGATGGGGTCCAGTGGGAACGGACAGCCGCTGGAGGGCCCAGGAGGGCAGGAGCAGCGAGGATCATGAGCACTCGCTCTCTGGGGTGCAGAACTAACCAGGGAGAGGGCGGTCCCCCAGGGCAAGTCCAACAGTCCGGCCTGAGGATAGAGCCCCAGCGCATGGCTCACAGGCTCTGAGGAGGCAGGAGGCACGGGGCCTTGGAAGAAGTAGGAAAGGCAGGGACTCTGAGTCAGAGCTGGGCAGGATCAATGCTCCTGCAGGCGGTGCTGGGCCTACCTGTCTGTCCTTCCGGACTCTCGGGACTGGGCCTGCACAGGAACGCTCCACCCGGAACCTGGGCTCCGAAAGGAGTGGTGCCGAGGAGGCAGAGGCAGCTCACTTGGGAATGAGCCAGGGGGCTGGTAGTGATGGGCACAGTTGCCTGACCTGGGGCACTCCCTGTCCTTGGTACCCCATGTGTTATCTCATCTAGTCCTCATCCCCGCTCAGTGAGATACCGGGCCCTTGTCCGGAAGCCCTGGGCCCAACCTCTCCCCAGCCCCGCTCCTCCTGAGGGCTCCTCTGTCCTCAGGAGTGTGTGGCCCCACATCTGGGGGTGTGTGTTATGGGAGTAGTTTTAGGGCCCCTGGGAGCAGCCAACAACAGACTGGCGTTTGTGGATAAACAGCTCAACTGCTTCTCCCTCAAGGAGACAATTCTAAGGTAAGTTCTGCACTCTGTCCTGGACCAGGGACACACGCTTTTCCTGTGGAAGGCCCAGGAGTGACTAGTCTAGGCTTTGAGAGCCACCTGGTCTCCATGGAAACTACTCAATGTTGTTGCATCAAAGAAAGGGCCACAGACAGCACACGCACGAAAGGGCTTGAGTGTGGACTCTGTGGGAGCTCTCTTTACAGAAACAGGAGGCAGGCTGGCCTGGGCC
>PVJC01020238.1:0-29399 GCA_004026665.1 Murina feae
CAGGGAGCAGGAAAAGGCTGGCCTGACCACGAGGCGGGGTTTTCCCTGCTTTCTGGTGGCTGGAGGAAGATGGGCAGTAGGCAAGCTTGGGAGGCAGGCCGCCCGCAGCCCTGGTCACAGCTCAAAAAAGAGAACAACATGCTGGGGAGGGCAAGAGTCTGAGAGATCAACATAGAGGGGGTGCCTGCTCCAAGCCTCCCCGGTATGCCTAGGGGCAGGCCCCCGGCAGGTAGACACACACAGGAGGACTGCTCCGAGCCTCAGATGCGGCTGGGGGCAGGTCCCCAGTGGTGACACACACATACACACACACACACCAAAGGCGCCTGGCAGACTGGGGCCATCATAGGACATCCACTGAGGGGTCCCAGATTGTGAGAGGGCACAGGCCGGACTGAGGGTCTCCCTCCACCCCGAGTGCACAAATTTTTGTGCACCAGGCCCCTAGTCATATATAAAATGGAAAGTGTAATAGGGCTTGATTCATAATATAGTGTTTAAATTAATTAATAACTGTAAGTACTGGCAATGTTTTCTAACCCAGATTTGCTATTTCAAAGATGTATTTACTCTAAGTTATTTTCAAATACCTGCCTTCAGACAAGCTTTGATCCATTTTGAAGTTTACTACACTCCATTATCAAGAGGAGATAAACTACATTAAGGTGAGATTTTTATAAAACAAAATTATTACTCATTAGCTAGAATTTCTCTTATTATGAAAGATATGTTAGGTCATGCCATTTTGGTGACTACATGGCATAAGCTAAGATCTTTAATTCAACATACTTTAAGGGAATCTTAACATTATCCAGAAGCTCTACAACTATCATACTCAGTGTCCAACTTAGAATACAAAATTACCAATGTGCAAAGAAAAAAAATGCATAAATAACATTTTGTCAAAAGATAAAGCATGCCCTAACTGGTTTGGCTCAGTGGATAGAGTGTCTGCCTGTGGACTGAAAGATCCCAGGTTCGATTTTGATCGGGGGCATGTACCTTGGTTGCGGGCACATCCCCAGTGGGAGGTGTGCAGGAGGCAGCTGATCGATGTTTCTCTCTCATGATGTTTCTAACTCTCTATCTCTCTCCTTTCCTTTCTGTAAAGAATCAATAAAATATATATTTAAAAAAATGATAAAGCAGATACTTCAGATATTAGAAGGAGCAGAAGAAAAATATAAAACATAAAGCTATTATTATGAATGTTTTCAAGGACTTAATTAAACTTATGGTGATAATATACAAAGACATAGAAAGATACGTTAGCTTATGACATTTTGGTGACTACATGGCATAAGCTTTTTTGTGAACTATTAATCCTAAGTAGAAATCATTATTATTATTATTATTCTTGTTATACTTCAAATATTAGAAGAAGAAAAATATATAACATAAAGCTGCATTATGAATATTTTAAGGACTTAATTAAACTTATGGTAATAATACACAGAGATAGAAAATATAAAAAAGAAAAAACAAAAATATGAGAAATTTCAAAACATAACATAATTATATTAAAAACAATACTGGATGAGGTTATTGCAGACAGATGTGAAAAGGGAAGTGAACTTAAAATTATAGTTAGAAATTCTTTGATTAGAAGAACAAATAAAAAAGAATAGGATGTGGAATATAAGTAGTCTTAGTAAATTGTGGGACAATACTGTTTAATACATTTGTGTAATTGGAATTACCAAAAGGAGAAAAGAGAATATTGGGCAGAATAAATATGCAAGTAAATAATGGCCACATATCTTCCATATTAAGAAGTTCAGCAAATGTCAAATAAGATAAATACAGCACAAATTATAAATAGGTGCAACATATTGAAATTGCTGATGACCAAGGACAGAAAAATATGAAGAACCCAAAATAAAAAGACATTACATGTAGTAAAATAGCAATAAGAATTAGTGAATTTTATTATCATAAATAAAGATGGAGAGCAAAAAAACATTAAAAATATATCTTTAAAGTGCTGAAATAATAGAAAAGGACAAAACATCAGTTCCAAATTATCTATATGTAAAAAAGCAAAGCCTTAAGAGATGGCGGCTGGCAGGATGAGGTGAGGGAGAGTGAGTGAGTGAGTGAGGGGATGAAAGGAGAGTGTGTGGAGGTGTGTGGCGTTTGTGTGAGAGAGCGGTGGGAGGGTGGGAGGCGGGGGGGGGGGGGGGGGGGGGGGGGGGGGGGGGGGGGGGGGGGGGGGGGGGGGGGGGGGGGGACGCACACGCAGAGGCTTAGCCTCGGTAACCCGAGGTCAGTTCCAGGCCACATTGGCAGCTACAGATTCGGGAGCTGGCTGGTCAGCCCCGGTCCCCTGCGTCTGAGGCCTGGGAAGAGACGGTTGGCAGAAGTACTTAGCGCCCTGCATTCCCGGCTCCTGGGTCTGATCAGCCTGAGACCGGTACTAAAAACCCCTTCTGATGCCCAGAGGGGCTTGTCCCATCCACAGGGCGCTAAGTCCAGGCTGGGGGCAGGTACTTAGTGCCCTGCATGCCTGGCTCCTAAGTCTGATCAGCCTGGGTGGCTGGTGCTAAAAGTGCCTTCCAGTGCCCAGAGAGGCGTGTCCCATTGGCCAGTACAGGGCGCTAAGCAAGCATGGGAGAGAAAGCAATGAGGACCCACAAGCAGCACCCAGCAGGGCCTGCTTGGAGGTCACCATGATGACCCCCACACAGACAAGTGGGGGCTGCAGGCAGCACCCAGCAAGGGCTGCTGCATCACCATGGGGGAACAAGGAATCTCTGGGAGGTCACTGTGGTGACCCCATAGCAGACATGCCGCAGGCAGCACACAGCAGGACCTGCTGGGCAGTGGTGGCCACCATGGGGGAGCAGGCAAGGGGGCCACCAGAAAACAGGCAATTGGACCAGCAGGCAGCACACAGCAGGGCCTGCTGAGCTGTAGCTATGGTGAAGGGGGAGCAAATCAGGACCCATAGACAGCACCCAGCAGGGCACCCTGCTGGGTGGTGGCAGTGGCAATTGGGGAGCAGGCAAGCAGGGCAACCATGGAGCAAGCAATGGGGACCTACAGGCAGCACCCAGCACAGACTGCTGGGTGGTGGGTGCATCCTCCAGAGAGCAGGCAAGTGGGGTGACCAGGGAGCAGGCAATCGGCCTGCAGGCAGCACCCAGCAGGGCCTGCTTGCCCATCCCCATGGTGTGGAGCAGACAGGCCTGGCAGAGAGCAGAGAACCACATGAAGTGGACCAAAGCCATCAGTAGCACATCTCCTGAGGGCTCCTGAATTGGGGAGGGTGCAGGTCGGGCTGAGGGAACGCCCCACCTGCCCTCCCCTTCCCCACCTACCTGTGCCCCTAGTAATAAAATAAAATAAAAGAGAGATATTTGGTTCTTTTAATAAAAGACAGGAAAGTAAAGTCTTGTCCAAGGTTTTGGCTTCTTGTCTGAGGAGTGGGGAAAGAAGGAGGTCTAACTTGTCCTTAGGGAGAGATATTGAGTAACAAGTAGAATAGGTTTTGATATATCTTGCAGTAGGGAGGCTAGGCTAGGCCATATTATGAGGGGCTTTAGGAGTTGTAAATGTGGTCTGTATCCTATTTGTAGGGAATTGTGAGTAGCCTATAAGATATTGTGGGCCTGTCTTTGGGGAAGGATATATTTTCCCTGAAATTTTAATCATGGATCTTCCCAAGTGGTCCCAAGAGCTAATATGGCCTTAAGTTCCTCTAGAGTGTATTTGGGTATTATATAAGGCAGAACTAACAGTTGGGGATATGGAGGCTTCCTCTGAGTCACTGCCTTGACCTCCTGGTCTGCTTTGTTATGTCCCTGTATTATGAGATCTTTCCCTACTTGGTGTCCTTTACAGTGTATAACTTTTAAGAAGGCTAGAAAAGGGGAGAGAAGTTTCTAAATATCAAGCAAGAAGACCAAACTATTGTCAGAGTATATGGGTTATGCATATACGTTCTTTGGCTAATTATCTTCTTTCATCTAGTCACCCTTCCCACCTCACCTCTGACTTCTGTCAGGCTACTCTATGTATCCATGCCTCTGTTTCTACTTTGTTTATCAGTTTAATTTGTTCATTAGATTCCACATATAAGTGAGATAATTTGGTATTTGTCTTTTTATGTCTGGCTTATTTCATGATAATCTCCAGGTCCATTCATACTGTGGTGAAAGATGAGTTCCTTTTTCTTTTTACAGCCTCATTGTGTTCCATTGTGTAAACGTACCACAGCTGTTCTTATCCAGTCATCTACTGATGGGCTGTTTCCATATCTATCTTAACTAATAAAAGCGTAATATTGAAATTAACCATTTCTCCGAGATGGGGTAAGCCATGCTCACCAGCCAATCAGAGCAGCTGTATGCAGATTAGCCCAGCCAACATGGCGGCTGCCACTCACGGACCTGAGTAAACAGCAGCTTCCATTGAGGCAGGAGTGAAAGTGAAACTGCCGCCCGCTCCGCTTAAACTGGCTCTAGCAAAACACACGTTTGAAACAAAATAACAATCATAGAATCCTCGGGAGCTGAAGGAAACAGCAGGCCTAAGAGTAACATTGTCTCATTATAGACACCGCGAGGTGAAGCAGAGAGGAGGCTTCCTTAGTAGTTAGTAGGCCAGCTTAAAGGAACAGTGTATCAATTATAGAAGATAAACAAACCCCAGAAACCTGCGATCAGCCAGCCTTGCTGGGACATTGGGTCAATGGGAGCTGTGGGCAGCCTTAAAGCCTGATAGTGCCAATCAGCCCGTCACTCACACTGGCCACAACCCAGTGGGGTGAGGGACGTTCCTGGGGGGCTTGGCCAGCCTGGAGACAGCCATCAGCCCGTCACCCAGGCTGGTCAGGCACACCAGCGGGTGGACATCCCCAGAGGGGTCCCAGCCTGTGAGAGGGCACAGGTGGGGCTGAGGGACCTCCCGAGTTCACAGAGAGGCTGCAGGGCAGAACAGCGCAGGACCCAGGACCCATGAGTGGGAAAGAGGCAGCAGGGTTGGCGGCCTGCTTGGCTGCTCCTCAGGCCCTTTGCGGGGCACTGGGGAGCAGGAAAGAGGTGGCGGGGGGGAGGGTCTCGGCCTGCTTGGCAGCTGCCCAGGCCCCTTGCAGGGCATCAGGGAGTGGGAAAGAGGCAGTAGGGTACCGGTGAGTGGGAAAGAGGCAGCGGGGGGTCTTGGCCTGCTTGGCAGCTGCCCAGGCCCTTTGCGGGGCACCGGGGAGCAGGAAAGCAAGGTTGAAATGGCCGGGGTCCTGCTTGGCAGCTCCTCAGACCCCTTGGCAGCACTGGGAGTGGGAAAGGAAGGCAGCAGGGGACTGGTGAGTGGAAAAGAGTCGGCGGCCTGCTTGGCGGCTTCCCAGGCCCTTCGGGGGGCACTGGGGAGCAGGAAAGCAAGCTCTTGGGGGCTGGGGACCTGCTTGGCGGCTCCCCAGGTCCCTTCCGGGGATCAGGGAGCAGGAAAAGGTTGGCCTGACCATGAGGTGGGGTTTTCCCTGCTTTCTAGTGGCTGGAGGAAGATGGGCAGTAGGCAAGCTTGGGAGGCAGGCAGCACCCAGCCCTGGCCACAGCTCAAAAAAAGAGAACATGCAGGGGAGGGCAAGAATTTGAGAGATCAACATAGAGGGGGGTGCCTGCTCCAAGCCTTGACGGTGTGCCTGGGGGCAGGCCCCCAGCAGGTATACACACAGAGGAGGACTGCTCCAAGCCTCTGATGCGGCTGGGGGCAGGTCCCCAGTGACAAAACACACACACACACACACACACACACACACACACAAGGCACCTGGCAGACTGTGGCCATCATAGGACATCCACTGAGGGGTTCCAGACTGTGAGAGGAGGCAGGCTGGGCTGAGGGACCCCCACTCTCCCTCCCCCCCTCCCCCGTGCACGAATTTCATGCACCGGACCCCTAGTTGTAAATAATACTGCTGTGAAAATAGGGGTGCATATATTCTTTGTGATTGGTGTTTTAGGTTTCTTAGGATATATTCCTCAAGGTGATATCAAAAGACAGTTTGTTTTTTTGTTTTTTTTTGTGGAAACTCCATACTCTTTTCCACAATGGCTGCATCAGTCTGCATTTCTACCAATGATGAACTAGGGTTCCCAATTCTTCACATCCTCACCAGCACTTGTTGTCTGTTGACTTATTGATAGTAGCCATTCTGATAGGTATGAGGTAATATGTCATTGTGGTTTTAACTTGCACCTCTCTGATGATTAGTGAAGTTGAGCATTTTTTTTATACATCTATTGTCTATCTGTATATTGTCTTTGGAGAAGTGGTCTTTTGCCCATTTTTAAATTGGATTGTTTCTTTTTCTGCTATTGAATTGTATAAGTTCTTTATATATTTTGAAAATTAACTCATTATCAGATGTCTCAATGGCAAATATGTTCTCCCATAGTATGGGCTCCCATTTCATTTTGTTGAAGGTTTCTTTAGCTGTACAGAAGTTTTTAGTTTGATGTAGTACCATTTGTTTATTTTCATTTGTCCTACAAAATATATCACCAAAAATATTGCTACCAGTGATATCTGAAATTTTACTACTGCCTATGGCTTCTACTAAGATTTTTTAAATGTTATTTTTTACTAATATTTAAGTATTTTATCCATTTGGAGATTATTCTTGTGCATGATGTAAGTTGGTGGTCTAGTTTCACTTTTTTTCATATATCTGTCTAACTTCCCCAATAACATTTATTGTATGCTTGACCTCCTTTGACTCAGAAGCTCAATCCCAACCACAGTGTGCAAATAGCTGTGCAGACGAAAAAGTAAATAATAAGAAGAAAATAAGAAAAAAATAGGAAAGAAAAATAATGAAAATAAATATGCAAAGAAAGGAGAATAAGAAGGAAAAGAAAAGGGAAAGAAAAAATGAAAAAATAATAAAGAATTTGCCTCAGTAGAGTTAATGCCTGCTACAATTTCTCTTTTGATATGCTATTTGTGAAATTACTGGACTCTGCTCTGATGTTTTCTGAAGCTGGTCACTTGCTATGTTTGTTTGGGGACCCTAGGGAGGGTTCTGATTCAGGCTAATGTTAGATGTTTTCTGTTTCTGACCCCCAGTTTAATATAGTCTCAATGCAGTTTCTATATATCTTTGATTATAAGACTCCTCTTCAGCTAGTCTGTTTGTTTTCAGGATGACTGTTCATTAGTTGTATTTGAATAGACATTTTTTAAAAATATGTACAATGACAAAGAGGTATATGAAAAGGTGCTCAACATTATCAATCATTAATAACAATTAAGTATCACTTAATATTTTTTAGGATGGCCATTATCAAAAAGAAAATAAATAAATGTTGGCAAGGATATGGGTAAAAGAGAATATTTGTACATTGTTTGTGGGAATGTATATGTATAAAATAAAATGTGATTATATATTATGGAATATTAGCCTTAAAAACAAAAGAAATATTGCCCTTTGCAAATATATGGATGGCTCAGCTGGCACAGCTCAGTGGTTGAGCATTGACCTATGAACCAGGAGGTCACAATTTGATTCCCAGTCAGGGCACATGCCTGGGTTGTGGGCTTGATCCTGGTGGGTGCATGCAGGAGACAGCCACTTAATGGTTCTCTCTCATCATTGATGTTTCTACTTCTCTCTCTTTCCCATCCCCTCTGAAATCAATAAAAATATACTTTTTTTAAAAAAGAAAATATGGATGGACCTGGAGGTCATTATGCTAAATATAACAAGCCAGACAGAGAAAGAACTTCATGATATCACTTACATGTGAAATCTCAAAAAAAAGTCAAACTGAAAGAAACAGTAGAATGGGGGTTGCAGCAGGGAGTGTGAAGGTAAGGTAAATTGGAAGAGGTTGGGGAAGGTTTTCAAGGTGATTTATGAACTGAGATAGTGGCTTAAGATAGGTGAGAAGTGAATCTTCAGGGGAAAGATGCTTGGAAGAACTAAAGCAGGGTCATGTATCAAAGTGATAGTTGGGTGCCAGCACATTTGACGGGAAGACAAGTATTTCCCAAACACAGTACTTCATGTTCCAAATACACATCTCATAGATGCAGTATTTATGTGTAACCATTTAGGAATCATGTGTTACAAGCTCTATAAGTTTTTTGAGGACTCATGCATCAAGTAGCTTGATAGCCTTCTATAGAATCTCAAGATCTGGTGCCATTCCCAAATCCCATATTTTGAAGCTATGTTCATTAGGAAACTATTTTAGGTATTCAGATCTAGGGAAATGCATTTGTCCATGCTGAAGTTATATAATTTTTTAAAAAATGAACTCATAAGAAATTACATAATAATTCCCCAAGTTCTTAAGCATAAACTTGCCTTTTGATTTTTTGAATTTTCTATGCAGAAATCCTCTTTATAGAGATCTGCAAGTAACAACATTTGGGTGCTTCTCAATTAGTTTTTATTCTCAACTGGAGGTTTCAGGAAGTTTATTTCTTAGACTTATTCTGTGTTCTTTACTTTTAGTGCCTTCATTTTATCAACTTCCTGTAGTTGCCCTATAGTTGGTATTAAGAGCCCGGTCAATGTCTTCCTATAGGCATCTCACTTATCTCTGGGAAATAATGGCTGAGAACAAAAATGTGTTGCTCAGCTGTTCCAAAGTAGGGGTCCACAATGATACCCTTATCATTGTAACATTGTGTCTATAAATTGTACAAACGTGCTTTCTTCATTTGACATTACATTACATCATAAGTATCCTCTATGCCATTTAAACTCTTCATAAATATTGTTCTTGTTAACACTTAGCAGGAAAGCCGGGGCGGGTTGGTGGGAGGAGATAAGAGATCAACCAAAGGACTTTTATGCATGCATATAAGCATAACTAATGGACACAAGACACTGGGGGTTAGGGGAGGCTGGGGGAAGGTCAAGGGGGGAAAAAAGGAGACATATGTACTATTTTTGTAATATTTTAGGCAATAAAACAAAATTTAAAAAACATTTTTAAATACTGAAGTAATAAACATTCAGTATGAATAACAGAAATAGATAATGCAAAGATAAAGTAACACACAAGATTATCTACTCACAAAACTTTGACATCTATATTTTCAGTATTTTCTTATCATATTTTTCATATCTTTTATTTTTCATTTATCGTTGTATAATGAACACTTTCATGTTGTTTTGTATTTTTCTCACTATGATTATTTTTAATATTAGAATATCATCAGAGTACCTATTGCTCACTTTTGCCATACTTCATCAATAATCAAGTGTTAGAATTTAGATTTTTAAATAAAAAATTGTGATGATTTTCCTTATACATATAGTTTTTTAGAAAGTTGCCTTAAAATTATATTACTGAATTCAATGAAAGACATTTAAAGTACTTTGCCAAATTGCCTCCTATACAGGCTGATAAAATATGCACTCCATGGGCACTACATGAAGGTGCTTACTTTTATATACATTGGCTGCCAAACAAAACTACACAAATAATTATAGCTCTTCATGAATTATTTCCAAAGAGCGAGAAACTTACACATTTTGACTTATTTTGCAATAAAATACTTGCATTAACGCTGTCTGCATTTAGGTTGGATGCTTAAGGATATAGAGCTATTATTTTAATATTAGGGGCCCAGTGCACAAAATTTGTGCGGGGGGGTGGTTCCTCAGCACAGCCTGCCCCCTTTCATATATTGGGTGTCCTACTGACGGCTTAGGCCTGCTCCCTGCTGCCCTTGCAGAATGGGCCTAAGCTGCAGTCTGGCCTCCCTTTGTGAGAGGCAACCAGCACCATCACCCAGCTGCTACAGCCACTGCCAGTCACTGCAGCCACCAAGGGGTTTTCATCAACACAGACTCCGGTCCCTTCACCATGAAAAAATGACAACTTTCTTTAGGCATTTTCAAGATGTGTCTTTCATAGAATATGACATTTCTTTCTTTCTTTTTTTATCCTCACCTGAGGATATGTTTCCATTGATTTTTAGAGAATGTGGAAGAGAAGGGAAAAACAGAGAGAAACATCAAAATGAGAGGAACACTTTGATTGGTTGCCTCTTGCATATGCCCTGACCTGGGCCCTGGTCAGTGAGGAGCCTGCAACCTAGGTACATGCCGTTGGTCAGAATTAAACCCAGACCCTGTAGTCAGCAGGCTGAGGCATTATGCACTGAGCCAAACCAGCTAGGGCAGGATATGTCATTTCTTAGCCCTCTAGCAGTGAACCTTCTTTTTTTCCAGGAGTGTGGTGGAAAAACCCTAAATCACCTTTTTGGATTCTTATTACCCAAGTAACTAAGAATATTACCAGTGGCAAATAGGGAGCTTAGCCAATGAGTGGTAAGAAATGGTGTTTTCTCTGTAGTTCACTCCAATCACCATCTCCACCCCTTCCCCTCCAATCCCAGCTCCACCCCTGCCCAGGCCTGTAACCTCTGGCTGAGGATACAGGCCTGGGCAGGGGACCCCCAGACCCCTGTGATCACTGGCTTCACAGAGCCCAGGCCTCTGTGATCACTGGCTCTGATCTTGCCTCTTGCCATTGCTGGCTCTGCACTTGCCCCACTGGCAGCCTCTGGCCAAGGTTATAGGCCTGAGAAGAGGACCCTGAGACCCTGAATTTCTGGCTCTGCCTATGCCCAGATCCCTGTGATCGCAGGCTCCACCCCTGCCCCTCTGATCACTGGCTCTCCCCCTGCCCAGGCCCTGAGATCACCAGCTCCGCCCCTGTTTCACTGCAACCCCCAGCCAAGGCTGTAGGCCTGAGGAGACCCCCAGATCCTTTCTTTGCTGGCTCCACCGGTGACCAGACTTCTGTGATTGCAGGCTCCACCCCTGCCCCTCTGATCTCCAGCCTTGTCCTTGCCCAGGTCTGAGGCCTCTGGCCTAGGCCTTATGCCTGGATAGGGAACCCTCATACCTTTCCAATCACCGGCTCTGCCCCTGCCCCCTCTGATCACCAGCTTCACTCTTGCCCATGCCTGAGGCCTCTGGTGAAGGCCTCTGGCCTAAACAGGGGACCCCCAGCCCCCTCTGATTGCCTGTTCTGCCCCTAGGGTCCCCTGCCTCCCCCACCATCTGTCTGGCTAACAGCCTTGACCACTTCAGTGGCGTTGCTGAGCCAGACTGGGCACCGCCACTTTGTGGCCATGGCGTGGCCATCTTTGTGATGGACTGATGCCTAATTTACATATTACTCTTTTATTAGATAGGATAATGTATTACTAGTTTTTCTCAGTTGTTTGTGTGTGTGTGTGTGTGGGGGGGGGGGGTTGAGGTAGTCTAAAGTGCCAATAACTTCCCTCTCAGGATTGCGTTCACTGTGTCCCACCAATTTTGGATTGTTGTGTTTTCATTGTCATTTGTTTCCAGGGTGTTTTGTATTTCTCCTTTCATCTCTTTTGTAATCTAGTCATTGTTTAATAGCATGCTAGTTATCCTCAAAGTGTTTTATCATTTTTTATTGTTTTTAATGTAGTTGATTTATAACTTTATGCTATTGTGATCTGAGAAGATTCTTGATATGATTTCAATCTTCTTGAATTTGTGGAGACTTAACCTATGTCCTTATATTTGGTCTATCTTTGAAAATGTACCATGTGCACTTGAGAAGAATGTATATTCCATAGCTTTGGGGTGAAATATTCTGAAGATGTCAGTTAGTTCCATCTGATCTAGTGAGTCATTTAGGATTGCTGTTTCTTTGCTGATTTTTTTTATAGAAGATTTATTCAGTGATGTCAATTGGGTATTAAAGTCTCCTACTGTGATTATATTGCTATCAATCTCTCTCTTGAAATCTTCCAAAAGTTTTTTGATGTATTTGGGTGCTTCTGTATTGGGGGCATATATGTTTACCAGAGTGATAGTCTCTTGTATGTCAATCCCTTTAGTATTATGAAGAGGCCTCCCTTATCTCTTGTTATGATCTTCACTTTGAAGTCTGTTTTGTCCAATCTAAGTATCTCTACCCTAGCATTCTTTTTCATTTGCTTAAAACTACTTTTCATATCCCTTCACTTTCAGTCTGTGTGAGTGCTTTGTTCTGATGTGGGTCTCTTGTAGACAGCATGTGTGTGTGTGTGTGTGTGTGTGTATTTATATATATAATGTATTTTTATGCATTCAACCCCCCTATGTCTTTTGATTGGAGAATTTAATCAATTTACATTTAGGATTATTATTGATAAGTATTGTTTGTTGTCATTTTTATCCTTTATGTCTGTGTTTCTCCATCTCCTTCTTTTTCTATTTCTTACATCTATTCCTTTAAAATTTCTTGCATTGCTAGTTTGATGGTAATAATCTCCCTTAGCCTTTTTTTGTTTGTTTGTGAAGCTCCTGATTTCCCCTTCAATTTTGAATTATAGCCTTTCTAGATAGAGTATTCTTGGCTTTAATCCCTTGCTTTTCATTACTTTGTATAATTCATTCAATTCCCTTCTGGCCTGATGTGTTTCTGTTGGAAAAGCATTTGATAGTCTAATGGGAGATACCTAAAGCTTAAGTAACTTTCTGTCTCTCTCTTGCAGCTCTTAAGATTATTTATTTTTCATTAACATTTGCCATTGTAATAACAACTTATCTTGTTATGGTTGTTTTTGGGTTCTTCTTGTTTGGGACTCTCTGTGCTTGTGTGACTATTGTTTTTCACAAGTCAGGGAATTTTTCTGTCAAAATTTCTTCAAATAAGTTTTCTATTTCTTGCTCAGCTTCAACCTCTTCTTCCACCCCTATTATTCAGATGTTGCTTTGTTTCATGTTGTCCCAAAGCTGTCTTAAACTTACTTCCTGACTTTTATTTATTTTTTCCTATTGCTGTTCAAATTGAGTGTTTTATTTTTCTACCTTGTCTTCTAACTTGCTTATTGGATCCTCAGCTTCTTCTAATCTACTGTTGAAATTTCCATTATGTTTTCTATTTCAACTATGTTATTCTTCATTTCCTCTTGATCCTTACACATGTTGGTGAATTTCTCAGTCAGATGTTTGAGCATACTTATAACCATTACTCTGAATTATTACCCTGGAAAATTACTTGTTTCCATTTCATTTAGTTTTCTCTCTAGTGATTCTTCATCTTCTTTCCTTTGGGCATTGTTTCTCTGTCTTCCCATTATCATTGTCTCTTTGTATTTGTTTCTATGTAATGTGAGTTGGTGAAACTTTCTGGTTCTGGGCAACCTGCTTGAGTTCTGAGAAACTGAAACCTCTAGTGGTCTAATGGTCCAGTACTTCTTATCCCAGAGACTGAGTCTCCCTTGAGTCTCACACCTTTAATGTCTCTGCTCTGAGTTGTATTTTCTTCCTCTATAGTTCTGGTTCTGCCTTTGTCCACTGAAGGTACACGGGCACCTTGGTGAGGGCACCTGCACAGATCCTCTGGTGTGTCACTCCCTGTGAGATCCCAGAGCCCTCATGCAACTCACTGTGCTGCCCTAGTGCTCATGACAAGGTTGCACTCTCTGGCCTTCCCTCTCAGCTAGACCTTGGAGCTGAGTGGGGTGCCAGGCTAAGTGATCCAAGATAGCACTGTCCACACAGTCTTTGGGACTGGGTGGGGCACTGGGCTGGAGGTCCCCAACCTGCAACTTGGGCCCGATCCTGGGGGGTGGGTGAGGTGGGGCATGGGGTCCCTCTGACTTGCACTCAACACACCAGGGCTGGGAGCACAGTATGGAGGAGCACCAGATTTAGAAATGCAAGGACCAGGATCTATGTAGGAAGGTTCAGTGTGAGAAGTCTCTCTGGCCTGTGGTCACTG
Organism: Murina feae; assembly: GCA_004026665.1. NCBI lineage: Eukaryota > Metazoa > Chordata > Mammalia > Chiroptera > Vespertilionidae > Murina > Murina feae. The sequence continues at coordinate 13,713 of PVJC01020238.1, forward strand.
CAGGTATCGCAGAGCCAGTGACAAGATAGGATGCTACTCACTACAGGGGCCCAGAGGTGGTCCCTCATGAGTTATGGATGGTAAGTGACTCACTGCTTGGTTTGAGGGTGGTGTCCTCAGACAGTATGGGTATTGGGGTGGTCATGCTCCTGGCCTCCACTGATCCTCTTTTCAAGATCTTGCCTTCAGTATTAAATGATAAGTTTGCTGCATAGAATAGTTTAGGTGGTAGGTCCTTGCTTTCCTCTCTTGGGACATTTTACGCCATTCACTTCTGGCCTGAAATGTTTCTGTTAACAAGTCCGCTGAAAATTTTATGTGAGCTCTGTTGTAAGTAACCAATTTGCTGTCTTTAAGATTCTCTGTTTGTCTTTTACCTTTGATATTTTAGCGGTGATATATCTTGGTGCGGATCTCTTTGGATTCCTCTTGATTTAAACTCTCTGTATTTCCTAAACTTATGTGCTTTTTCCTTTTGAAGGTTAGGGAAGTTTTCAGCCATTATCTCTTCAAACAGGGTCTCATCCTTTGCTTACGCTTTTCTCCTTCTATTATCCCTGTTATGTAGATGTTGTTATGCTTGCTGTTTCAGAGGGTTCTTAGACTTTCCTCAATTAAAAAAAAAATTCTATTCTTTTTGATGTTCTGCTTAGGTGCTTAGTGTTATCTTTTTCTCTAAATTGTTTATTCAATTCTCTGCTTCATCTAACCTGCTCTTGATTTCTTCTAGTGTATTCTTCATTTCACATATTATATTCTTCATTGTTTATTGATTCTTTTAATGATTTTTATGTCCTTTTAAATTTTCCTATCTCTTTGTTTAAGTTCTTACTAAGATCATTCATTGTTTCCCTAAAGTCATTGAACATCTTTATTACCATTGTTTTAAACTCTACATCTGGTATATTTGTTCTCTCTATTTCATTTAATTTTTTTCTGAGGATTTCTCGTATTCCTTTATTTGGGGCATATTTCTTTGGCTTAACATTTTGACTCTGCGTATTAGCTATATCTGCTATTACTCCAAAACTTATTATTATGGCTTTACCATATAGGTGTTTTGTTGGGCTCAGTGACACAATCTTCCAGATCACATAAGCTTAGTACTCCAGGAATGTTACATGTGTTTTTGTGCACTTTTCTGTTGTAGTTGAGTCTTGAATTCTGTTGGTCCCTTCCTGGTTGGAGTTAACTCTTCAGGCTGGCTGATGATAAAGATAAATGATGATAAAGATAAACCTCAATCAATGTCTGAGTGCTGTGCAGGATCTACCCCCGAAGGCAGAGTTGTTCCCATCAGGGTCTGATGCCTTCTGCAATCCCCCTTTAGGAGTGCTGCTTGTGTGGCTAGTTTGGATAAGCTCTGGTCTTCAGCCCACCACTGGTTATAAACACAACCAGTATGTTTTGGGTCCACTTGGACAGGACTTAGGTACAGGTTGATTTCAGATTTTGTGTGTAACTGCTCTTGGTCTAGCTTTTTGGAGCTACCATGTTATTCACTGTTTATGGTTGCATCTACTGGGCCTGGGTGTGCATGGGAGGAGCCAATCTGTGTACAAGGTATGGCTTCCTCCTGATTAGAACTAGGAGTAGGTCTATAAGAGGTCTGTGGTTCTATGAAGTCCTCCTTCACCTACACTGCCTCCTCATGAAGTTGCCTGGTCTTCCTCTACAGATCCAGAGACATAGAAGCATGAAACAGACTGAGGAATCTTGGAAGAAAGGTAAGGGTGGGGAAGAGAGATTAACTGGGGAATTTATATGCATGTATGCATTATCCATGGACACAGGCAATAGTGAGGTGAAGGCCTGAAAATGGTGGGTGTGGGGTGGAGAGCGTCAATGGGAAGAAAAAGGGGAACATCTTTAATACTTTCAACAATAAATATAAATTTAAAAAAGAAAAAAAAATTATACAGTGGCTCCAGGCTAGCTGCCACTTATAGCCCCTTCCACAGGTTGCAAGCTCACAAGTGTAAAGCAACCTGGGTCAGGTGTACAGATTAGTGGATCCCTACTAAAAGAATATACACAGTCAGGCACTCAATGAGGAGAAATTGGCCCATACTCCAAAGCTATATCCACTCAGTCCCTGCCAGAGTCTCCAACTCTTGCTCTTCCAGAACTAGTGTGCTGCATGTTCCAGTTGGGTGCATCCAGTTGTCCCCTCTGCAGGAGCAAGCTCAGGAGGGTGGAACCACCTGGACTCAAAAAGACAAGTCAAAAGAGCCTTCCATTGGGGATAGGTGGTGTTAGACAAGCCCTCAGAATGTGCTAAGCACATCTTCCTGATTAAGGGAGACATACTAGAATATTCCAGCTCTGAGAAGCACTCTCTTCTCCCCATGGAGCTGAGCTCTGCAGTATGGGACCACCAGGACTTGCGATAGCAGATCCAAACTGTCTTCCATTGGCAGTGGTGCCAGAAAACCTGTAGAAGGGGTTGGACACTTGTTTTTCCCAGGCAAAAAGCCTTAGATGAACACCAAAGGTCCAAGCTCTGATCACCTCTTAGATCCCCTTCAGGGACAGAGCTCTACAGGGCTGGCCTCTGGTGCCAGAAATACATGTCAAATGAATTGCAGAATGGTGCATGCCGAGCTCACAAGAGAGGTAAGAGTGGTGATACTGCCACACAACCCAGTTCCTGCCCATCTGATTGCTGAGAAAAAGCTTCCTCAGGAAATGAATTTTAAAAGTCCCAGCTCTGGGTGTCACTCAGATTCCCCCTGCAGAACTGAACTTATCTGGGCAGGACCACAGAGCATTAGAGCAGGCCAAGTGATTTGACAGGTGGTGTGAGCATTGGCTGTGCCCTCAAGGTAGGTGAATGGTCCCCTTTCTAAAGCTATACAGTTCAATCATTGTTTAAATTTTTGCCAAGAACTTCTCCAAAAAATAAAGAGTGCTGCAAAGGTCCTTGTTAGGTGCAGTCAGCAGACCATTATGGCAGGGTGGTATTGCCAATAGTTGACAGACCAGGCAGTGCACTCCCCAGGCTGGTACTGTAACAATATGAGTTTTCAACATGAGACATTAATGTTTGGGTCTCTAGCTAACTTCTTTTTCTCCCAGGCAAACTAAATCCCCATTGATTTTCACCACCAGATGCTATGGGGGCTCATCTTTTTATCTCTGTTGCTCTGCATAAGGTTGAGACTCTCATGCTCCTGGGGAGAGGAAGTTTTGCAGCTGAGATATCCTTCTGGCTTCTCAGTTGTGGCACATATATGGGGGGGGGAGGCCTAGCCCTTTCTGCCTCTCAACGCTTCTTACTAGTATATATGGCTATATGGCTTCTTCTGTAAATCCTTGGTTATAATATTTTAATTAGCTTTCAATTTATTAATCAGTTGAGTGCTCTATAATTCAGCTGTAAAACTGGTTTGGGGCCAGGATCAGGCAAGTGTAGCTTTTACCTACTCTGTAGCCATCTTGAAATTTGTAGATTTAGGATTTTATATTTTGGAGTATATTAATTACCCAATAGCAAAAGAAAAACAAACAAGAATATTAGTAGAAGATGCAATATGTGATATTTTAGCACAATAAAATTGAGTGATAGAAAATAAAGAGGATTCAGCATAAAAATGTAATTAGAATTATTATGTATGAAAGCATTCAAGGGAAAATATTTTCATGTAGCATCAATTAAAAAATGCATATTCAACACATATGGATTTAGATAAGTATACATTCAGTATCTGCTAGTTATTTTTCAGAAAAAAATTTTTATACTTTTATGGTTTATTTTTATTAAAGGGAAAGCTTTTGCATTCTTAATATTTTAAATGACATCATATTAAAACCATACGTGATAATCCATAAGACTTTACTTTATACCTGAAACCTACATGCTGAAAAAAATCAAACACAGCTAATACAATTCACAATTTAGTTCATGTGTATGAAAAGAGCCTCCTTTGAAAAGACTGTTAATCCAATTCCTAATAAACAACTGCTTTGGACATTTACAGGAAAAAAAGGGCATGGGTTTCCTTGGAAACAGGAGCCATGTGCAGTCTTTCAGAACAGCTCCTCCTACACTCAAGTTTCCTAGGTGTCAGGCTGCATATATTTTACAATGACAATTGGGATAATGGGACAGATACTACCCTGTTAAACCCGGCATGCAAAAAGCTTCAATTGGAAAGATGCATTTTCTGTAATAACTGCTAATTTGAGTGAAAATATTAATTGTATAATGAGGTTTATTTATCTGTCTAATTGAGAATTAACAGTTTAATCAAGGTCCAAAATATATTTAGGTATTCATCCAATATAATAAAAGCATAATATGCAAACTGACCATCCCTTCGGGATGCCTAAGCCACGCCCACCAGCCAATCAGAGTGACTGTATGCAAATTAACCCAGCCAACATGGAGGCCGGCACTCAGGGAGCTTAGTAAACAGGCAGTTTCCCTTACAGCAGGAGTGAAACTGTTTGCGGGCCGCCTGGGCTTCTCTCCGCTCCTGGGAACATCTTTGCAACAAAGTATCAATGATAGAGGCCTCAGGAGCTGAAGCAAACAGCAGGCTGGGCCTCACTTCTAACGAAAACATTGTTTCATTATGGAAGCCAGAGCTGAAACAGAGAGGAGGCTTCATTAACTGCCTAGGCCCTGGCTTAAAGGAACAGTGTATCAATTATAGAAGATAAACAAACCCCAGAAACCTGCGTCCAGCCAGCCTTCCTGGGACATTGGGTCAATGGGAGCTGTGGGCAGCCTGAAAGTCTGAAAACAGCCATCAGCCCCTCACCTATGCTGGCCACACCCCAATGGGGTGAGGGACACTGCTGGGGGGCTTGGCCAGCCTGCACACAGCCATCAGCCCCTCACCCATGCTGGCCACACCCCAATGGGGTGAGGGACGCCTCTGGGGGGCTTGGTCAGCCTGCAAACAGCCATCAGCCCCTCACCCAGGCTGGCCACACCCCAATGGGGTGAGGGACATTACTGGGAAGCTTGGCCAGCCTGCAAACAGCCATCAGCCCCTTACCCATGCTGCCCACACCCCAATGGGATGAGGGACACCGCTTAGGAGCTTGGCCAGCCTGCAAACAGCCATCAGTCCCTCACCCAGGCTAGCCAGGTACCCCAGTAGGAACCCAAAACCTGAAGGGACTGTGGGCAGCCTGAAAGCACCCCTCAGCCCATCACCCAGGTTGGCCACACCCCAATGGGGTGAGGATCCACAGAGGGGGGCTTGGCCAGCCTGCAAACAGCTATCAGCCCCTCACCCAGGCTGACCAGGCACACCAGCAGGTGGACATCCCCAGAGGGGTCCCAGACTGTGAGAGGTCACAGGTCGGGCTGATGGACCTCCCAAGTGCACAAATTTTTGTGCACCGGGCCCCTAGTAAAAATATATTTTTACAGGTAGAAAGAAAACTCCTCCTGTCTACATCACCCCTACCACTCCATCAACAACTTAGCTTATATATGCTTCTAGCTAAAGATAAAGGTAAGTTTCAGATGAAGACTTTCAAGATAAATATCAGTTATTTAATAGTTTATTCAGAGTTCTGTCACAAGACCAGATAAGCTATTTTATTTCACATGAATGGAAAGAAGCTAAATTTATCCTGAAATTGACTCTAAAATGTGAAGTTTAAAACCTGTAAATAAAACTTGTCTATCAATCAAGAAAATACTAGAAAATAAATTATGAATGACCTAAAGTAAATGAATACTTAGAGGAAAATAAAACAAAGCAGAAATTATTGAGAAAAATAATACACAGGGTTATTTTCTGGGTATAGAGATGGTTCGAAAAATTAATTAAATTTCTTTACATCATGTAAATTTTGTTTTGCTAACAAAAAACATTCAGAGGAGATAAAATTAAAGAGCATATGTTTATTATTATTACTACTAAATGTGGATAGAGCTAATGAAACATTTTCTGGCTAATTTGGAATCTTCACAGGTCAAATATTCTAAAAATTATTTTTGAAACCTTTTAAAATTCCTAATTTCATGTAATAAGAGCTTCTATTCCTAGTCATGCAACTCCTATTCTCTCACAATACAATGAAGTATAATTATCTATTGAGTTGCACATAAAGAAAAATATAATTTATGTGTAATTAATCAGCTTTGCAAGTGTTGTTTAAACCTGATTTTCTGAGTACTTAGTAAAAAATCTACAAGTAGAATTTAAAGAAACTCTTATCATAATACACTTATTTTAATTTTATATATATACTAGAGGCCTGGTGCACAAAAATTTGTGCACTCAGGGGGGTCTCTCAGCCTGGCCTGTACCCTCTCACGGTCTGAAAGCCCTCAGGGGATGTCCACATGCTGGCGTGCCTGGCCAGCCTGGGTGAGGGGCTGATGGCCCTTTCAGGCTGTCCACAGACCCTTCAGGGTTTGGGTCCCTACTGGGGTGCCTGGCTAGAAGCAGGTATCTGGGATTTGTTTAACTTCTATAATTGAAACTTTGTTGCCTTGGTCCCCAACTTGAAGCCTGAGTTGCCTCTGGCAACCCAAGGTCCCAGCCCGGCAGGTATCTGGGGTTTATCGTCTATAATTGAAACTTTATAGCCTTGAGTAGAGTTCAGAGCCCACAGGGCCCTGGCTTCCTCCATTGCCCAGGGCAACTCCAGCTCCGTGGCCACCACCATCTGAGTTGAGTTAATTTGCATATTTGCTCCTGATTGGTTTGTGGGAGTGGCTTGTGGGCATGGCTTGTGGGTATAATGGAGTGAGAGTCAATTTGCATATTACTCTTTTATTAGATTAGATATACATATATATGTATATATATATATATATTGAAGTATTTTATATATGTTCATTTTGAATCAAAATTGGGACTTTTTCAATAAAAACTTAAAACATAAATATTTTAGATTACTTTTTCAAATAAATTTTCTCTTTGTTTCTGTTACACACACACAGACACATACATTCTTTTTATCCAGTCATTTTTATTGGATTAATTAAAATAGTGTTTTTACTAATGCATCCTAGACATTTTTCAGGTAAACATGTGTAACAAAATGTAACTATTTTAATATATATCTTTTACTTTAGTGTATAAATTTAATGTAAAATACTTAAATATTCCTTCTATGATTGATACTTTACTAAATTTACTTCAAATATATACACAACACACACACATAAACTTGTGCATTTTTAAATACTTGTGTAATTTCAGTCAGTGGGAGATTCAGGATTTTAGAATTAGTTTTAGAAAGTGTCTTTGAGATTACAATAATGGACTATAAATAATTTATGACAATAACAGCACAAATGTCTTATATTTGCAAATGTTAATTTAGTATATTATATAGTACTAGAGGCCTGGTGCACAAAAATTTGTGCACTTGAGGTGGGAGAGTTCCTCAGCCCAGCCTGTGCCCTCTCGCAGTCTGGGACACCTTGAGAGATGTCCACCTGCTGGCATGCCTGGTCAGCCTGGGTGAGGGGCTGGGTGAGGGGCTGTTTGCAGGCTTGCCAAGCTCCCCCAGTGGGGACCCTCACCCCATGGGGGTTTGGTCAGCCTGGGTAAGGGGCAGAGAGCCATTTCAGGCTGCCCACAGCCCCTTCAGGGTTTGAGTCCCTACTGGGGTTCCTGGCCAGCCTGGGTGAAGGGCATAGGGCCATTTTCAGGCTGCCCACAGCCCCTTCATGGTTCAGGTCCTACTGGGGAGCCTGGCTGGAAGCGGGTATCTGGGATTTATTTAACTTCTATAATTGAAACTTTGTTGCATTGGTCCCCTGCTCAAAGCCTGGGTTGCCCCTGGCAACCTAAGGTCCCAGCCCAGCAGGTATCTGGGTTTTTTTTTATTTTCTATAATTGAAACTTTGTAGTCTTGAGTAAAGCTCAGGGTCTGCAGGGCCCTGGTTTCCTCCATTGCCCAGGGCAACTCCAGCTCTGTGGCTGTGCCATCTTAGTTGAGTTAATTTGCATATTTGTTCCTGATTGGTTGGTAGGTGTGGCTTGTTGACGTCGCTTGTGTGTGTGTAACAGAGTGAGGATTAGTTTAACTATTACTCTTTTATTATATTAGATGACAAAATCCTCCATTTGCTGGTTTTCTTCTGTCTCCATGCAGATGTGCTTAAGTTTGTGTTCAGCAACATCCATTTTATTTTTTATTTTTCTTTGCCAGCTTTTAATGAATTACAATGACTAAAAACAGGAAGATACTAAAATTTGTTATTACAGAAGAATGATGGGACTGAATTAAATAATGACAGGTCAAAATGTGTGAAAGTTTTAATTTTGAAATTCTCTAATTCTCTAATTGCACTTTGAGATGTCTTGATTTGGATTTTATTGATGGATCACCTGTTTTATTGGTGGATCACCTATTTTATTGTAGCTTAAGGGAATAAAAAAAGATATAATTTGGCATCATCTAAATTTGGTAAAACATTTCAAAGTTTCATAAAGAGAGACAACTTCTTGATGAATTTTGTTATGTAAAAAACATTTATTGAAGGTATACATTGAGATCTTCTAAAGCCCGATTTAAATGTTTGATCTGTCCTATAGACACATCATGCTCATATTAGACCTGACCCTTTCAGCCACTAAAAATCAAGCTGTATTAGAAAAAGCCAGAGAATTTTGGAATGAATGTTTTATTACTTATGCTTAGGGAGTAGAAGACTCTGAGGGAAGGAGAGGGAGTTTCTTAATAGGACAGGAGGCAGTCCCTCCCATAGACCCTCAATGGAACCCTGAAACCGAGAGGTGGATGATAAAGCATTGCCAGTTCTGTATTATAGAAGGCCTCAGATGTAGTAAAACAAAGCCTGTTAATTACTCTAAACTAACCACCATTAATCAAGGGGCTGATGAAAACTCCTTGGGTTTTTTTTAGTGAGGCTCAGGGAGGCATTGGTTAAGCACACCAACATGACCCCGGGTCCAGAAGAGGGACAACTAAATTTAAAAGACAAAATTATCACTCAGATGACTCTAGACATCAGGAGAAAGTTACAAAAATTGGCTATTAGTACCTATTGAAAGTACCTTAGAGAACCTCTTAAAAGTTGCCACCTCTGTGTTCTATAATAAAGACCAGGAGGAGGAAAAGAGGAGAAACAAGAGAGACCAGGCCAAGGCTACAGAAATAAAGAAGATAATAGTAGCCACACTCTGGGAGGCTACTAAGAGTTGGCACGCAGACATTCCCCAAGGGGTCCTGGACTGCAAGAGAGTGCAGGCCAGGCTGAGAGGCCCCCCAGTACACAAATTTTGTGCACTGGGCCTTTAGTATAAAAATAAAAAGCTTCTTCCCAGCAAAAGAAACCAACAAAATGAAAAGAGAACCTACTCTATAGGAGAACATATTGCCAATGATACATCTTATAATGGGTTAATATCCAAAATATACAAGGAACTCATACAACTTAACAATGTTTAGATATGTTTAGATTCACAAACAACTCCATTGTGTTGCAATTGCCTACAGTATACAGTACAGTAGCATGCTGTACATTTTGTAGCCTAGGAGTATTGGTCTATAATATATAGTCTAGGTGTGCAGTAGGCTTTACCATCTAGGCTTGTGTAGGCACGTTCTATATTTGCTTGGCAAAATTGCTTAATGATGCATTTCTCAAAACATATCCAATCATTAATTGATGCTCAGTCTACTAATATCTGGACTTTGTAGAAGCAATGCTTAGTTTTATTAATTATAAAACTATTTATCATTTACAATGAATAACTAGTTGCCATGTAGCATCGTAATTCCAAAGAAAGAATGTCAGATTAATTTGTGTACATGTTCTACCATAGTTAAATTTTATTTTATGCTGTATAACCATACAATCAAAGCTAGAAATATTTAATTTAATGCACTTCCAATTTTTATTACTTGGTTTATATATCACTATACCATATTTTAAAATATGTTTGAATTGAACAAAAGCTATTAATTTAGTTTGACAAATGAATAAACATTCATGCGATGTTGCAAACAGAATCTCTTGCTTGCATAGATTTGTTTAGATATGCTTCCTAAGCCTGTTTCCATCTCTAAGATATTCTAATTCTCATGCTGTAGTCTTATAATATGATCATTATTAAAATGTTTGTACAGTGATAAACTTTGTCCACTTTAAATCATATCAGCTTCATTAGCCACACATGGGACCCATTTACTCCCTTTTAGCAGAATGGTTAATCTAAAACTGGCAGAGTTTTTTTTATTATTATTAGTTGAAGCTATGGTATAATTAAAATATATCTTGCTTGCTCCTTTGGAAATACTAAATATTTCTTACATGAAAGTTACAACAAAGTTCCCCCCAAAATAAATCCACTTGTAAATGGTATGAATGCATGACTGAAGAAAACAGTGCACAGAAATCATTTTCAATTTGAAGTCTATTGAAGTTCATAAAATACATTTTTCAAAAACTTGTTATGAGACTATAAAAATGGCCTAAAAATCTGAATGGCTTAAACATAATTTTCATATTTATAAATACATTTACTAGGTTTAGGGGGGGAGGGACTTGGTGATCTGAAGACACGTTTGTTGTAAAAACAGTGTACCAACTGCAGGGAACATCATTTCACTGACAAACTAATTTGGCATTCTAGAGCAAGGACCCTGGCCATGAGTTCATGATAGTAGAGTAGGAAGATCATGATTTCATCTCTTCTCATTGACACCAAAACCAAAACTACATGAAGAACAGCTATATCCAAGCAGAAAAGATTTTTTGACACTACAAATATAAAGAAAAAGCTACTTTGAGATGGTCAGAGATTCAGTCTAGTCAGAACCCACCCTATATCCCCCACCCTGTGTGGTGACCCACAAGAGGAAAGGATAGTACAACCACAGAGGAACCCTTCAAAAAGTGAGGTGTCCAAGTTCCAGCCTGTGGGACCTGCACCAGGAAGAAAAATTCCAATAACCTTCCTTTGAAAACCAGTGGGCTTATGCCTGGGAGAACCAAAGGGCTGTAGGAATCCAAGGTTGTATTCTTTTCAAGTCTCAGAGCAGAGGCAACAGTTTTAAAAGCACCTGGGTCATACATGAGGGTGATACATTGACTAATTTTAGGGCATATGCTGGAGGGATAGGGATCTGTTGAAACATTCTTCAGAGTCAGAGATGCTAGAGGGTGCCATATCCCCCACCTTTAACCTAGCTGGTCTTACACTGCCAGGCTCCATTTCTGACACTCTTTATTAGCCTTGCTAACACTGTTTACCCAACCCTGGAGTTTCCCTAAGGAAATCACCAAAGTGGTACCCCTCGAAAGTGGTTACTGCACTGCCACACCTGATGAGCAACCTCAGAACAAGGAACTCACACAAACTGAAAGTGAAGGGATGAGACCCACCTCAGAACAAAGAACTCACACAAACTGAAAGTGAAGGGATGGGAAAATATATATCAGGCAAATGTAAATGAAAAAAAAAAATCTGGGGTAGCAATACTTACATCTGACAAAATAGACTTCAAAGTGAAGCATATCAAGAGATAATGAAGACCACTTCATAATTCTAAAAGGATTGATATGACAAGAGGATATAACTCTGGCAAACATTTATGCACCCAATGCAGGAGCACCCAAACACCTCTGGAAGATAAGATATTGACAGCAACACAATTATAGTAGGAGATTTAATACCCCATTTACATCAATGGATAAATCCTCTAGACCAGGGGTCATCAAACTTTTGAAACAGAGGGCCAGTTCACTGTCTCTCTCTCAGACCGTTGGAGGGCCAAACTATAGTTTTTTAAAAAAACTATGAACAAATTCCTATGCACACTGCACATATCTTATTTTGAAGTAAAAAAACAAGGCGGCAAAAACACCTGGCAGGCCAGATAAATGTCCTCGGTGGGCCGCATGTGGCCTGCGGGCCATAGTTTGAGAATACCTACTCTAGACAAAAAAAATCATCAAAGAAACATCAATCTTAAATGAATCACTAAATCCAATGAACTTAATTGACATCTTTAGAACATTCCACCCCAAAACTAAAGAATATACATTCTTCTCAAGTGCACATGGGACATTTTAAAAGATAGACCACATTCTGGGTCACAGGCAATGTCTCTCCAAATTCAAGAGGATTGAAATCATACCAAACATCTACTCAGACCACAATAGCATAAAATTAGAAATGAATTACAGTAAAAACAATCACAAAAATTCAAACACTTGGAGGATGAATAGCACACTATTAAACAATGAGTGGGTTTCCAACGAGATCAAAGAAGAAAAAAAACACATTCTAGATACAAACGACAATGAAAACACAATGATGCAAAATCTTTGCAACACAGTGAAAGCAGTTCTGAGAGGGAAGTTCATAGCATTAAAGGCCTACCTCAAAAAACAAGACGAGAGAAACCAAGATGGTGGCATAGGTAAACACCTGGAATTGCTGCTGGGCACAACCATTTTAAAACAACAACGAAAAGAAAAAATGGACACCACCAAGACCCACAGGAAGGCTGGCTGAGTGGAGATTCTACAACTAGAAAGAGACTGAAACACAGAGGAGGTGCAGAAATAAAATGCAGAGGTACGGAGGCGTGCACAAAGAGGCTAGTGGAAAGGGCTGGCAGCATTTCGTACTGGAGGGAGGCACAAGCTCCCGATAGCTTGGAACTCCAGTTCTAGGTGAGTTTCTGGGGACTCAGAATCATACAGGGAGGAGCTGGACTGTTTGGCACCATTGGGCACTAGGAGGAACTCTAGAGTGGCTTGAGACCTGGTGCCTCTTAGGGCAAGGCTGAGAATTGGCCATAGCTGGTTGCTCTACCCTGTAGACTCCCCAAGACCCTGCCCCACTCAAGCTGTTTGCAGAGGCTTTTCCATATAAAAGCCTGAGTAGCCTCAGGCAAAGACTAAAATAGCACCTCCTTGAAGATACAAGTGACAGTGTACCCAGGGGTCTGAGTGGTACAATCCTAAATACAACTCCTCAGATTCATAAGGGACACACTCAGGGCAGACTCCGTGAGTACCAAAGCCCCAATGAAACAACTCTTGCCCCATAAGGGTGTCTCCAGCAAAGAAGTTCTCCCACTGTAGATACAGTTGATTTGCATAACCAAGAGGCTTGGAGGTCATTTCCTCTCAGTGATTACCTAACACAAAAAGTCACTCTGTCAACCTAGGGAAGCAGCCAAAATGTGGAGACAAAGAAACAGATCACAAATGACAAAAGGAGGAAATCAAACAACAGGATATGGAGTTCAAAATCAGGGGTATAAGGTTTTTCAAACATTTTCTAGAAACTGCTGATAAACTTAGTGAGACCCTCAATAAATCTAATGAGACCCTCGAGGATATGAAAAAGGACCAACTAGAAATTAAGCATACACTGACTGAAATAAAGAATATTATATAGAAGTCCAACAACAGATTAGAGGAATGCAAGAATCAAGTCAAAGAATTGAAATACAAAGAGGCAAAAAAAAAAAACCCAAATGGATAAGCAAAAAGAAAAAAGAATCCAAAAATATGAAGACAGTGTAAGGAGCTTCTGGGACAACTTCAAGCATACCAACATCAGAATTATAGGGATGCCAGAAGAAGAGAGAGAGCAAGATATTGAAAACCTATTTGAAGAAATAATGACAGAAAAGTTCCCTTACCTGGTAAAAGAAATAGACTTCCAAGTCCAGAAAACACAGAGAACCCCAAACAAAAAGAATCCAAAGAGGACCACACCAAGACACTTCATAATTAAAATGCCATGAGCAAAAGACAAGGAGAGAATTTTAAAAGCAGCAAGAGAAAAGCAGTCAGTTACCTACAAGGGGGAACTCATATGTCTGTCAGCCTATTTCTCAACAGAAACATTGCAGGCCAGAAGATAGTGGAAAGAAATATTCAAAGTGATGAATAGCAGGAACCTACAGCCAAGATTACTTTACCCAGTAAAGCTATCATTCAGAGTTTAAGGTCAGTTAAAGAGCTTCACAGACAAAAAAAAGCTAAAGGAGTTCATCACCACACAATCAGTATTATATGAAATGCTGAAAGGTATCCTTTGAGAAGAGGAAGAAGAAAAAGTAAAGATAAAAATTATGAACAACAAATACATATCTATCAACAAGTGAATCTAAAGATCAAGTGAATAAAAAATCTGATGAAGAGAATAAACTGGTGAATAGAATAGAATCAGAGGCATAGAAAGGGATTGAACTGACAATTTTCAGGGAGGGGGGAAGGGTGTTGGGGGTGTAGGAAGAGACTGGATAATAATCGTACCTCTATGGATGAGAACAGTGGGGCAGGGGCGGTAAGGACAGAGGGTGGGGTGGGAACTGGTAGGAGGGGAGCTATGGGGGGAATAGAGGAACAACTATAATAATCTGAACAATAAATATTAAAAAAAAAAACAAGAAAAACTGGTAATAAACCATCTAACTCTGAAACTTGAAGAATTAGAAAGAGAGCAACAAGAAAAGCCCATTGTGATCAGAAGGAAGGAAATAATAAAGATCAGAGAGGAAATGAATGACATGGAGACCAAAACAAAAAAAAAAACAAAAAAAAAACAATACAAAAGAACAATGAAATCAACAGCTGGCTCTTTGAAAGGTTAAACAACATTGATGAACCTCCAGCCAGGCTCACCAAGAAGCAAAGAGAGAGGAGCCAAATAAACAAAATCAGAAACAAAAGAGGTGAAATAACAACAGACCCCACAGAAATATTAAGAATCATTTTAAAAATATACTATGGGCAACTCTACTCCAATAAACTGGTACACCTAGAAGAAATGGACATTTTTCTAAAAAAAAGTACGACCTTCCAAAACTCAACAAGGAGGAATCAAAAAACCTGAATAGGCCCATAACAATACAGGAAATTGAAGCAGTAATAAAAAGACTTCCAACAAACAAAAGACATGGAACAGAAGCTTCACAGGGAGCTTTATCAAACATTCAAGGAAGAAATAAAACCTATCTTCCTCAGACTATTCAAAAAAATTCAAGAAGAAGGAGCACTTCCAAGCTCATTCTATGAAGCCAGCATCACCCTAATACCAAAACCAGCTGAAGACAATAAAAGAAAGAGAATTACAGGCCAGTATCCCTCATGAACATAGACGCCAAAATCCTCAACAAAATTTTAGCAAATCAAATCCAGCTATACATTAGAAAGATCATACACCATGACCAAGTGGGATTTATCCTGGGGATGCAAGGATGTTACAACATCAGCAAATCAATAAATGTGATACACCATATAAACAAACTGAATGATAAAAATCGTATAATTATATCCATTGATGCAGAAAAAGCATTTTTTTTATTTCATTGCTTAAAGTATTACAACAAGTGATAGATAAGTATTACAACAGATGATAGATAGATCTCCATTTTTTCCCCTTGCCCTTCCCCCCGCTCCTCCCTAACCCCCAGTTTCCCATGTCCACTGATTATGCTCCTATGGATGCATGCAAGTCCTTCAGTTGATCTCCCAACTCCCCCCCAACCATCCCCAGCCTTCCAGCTGTAGAATGATAGTCTGTTCAAGGCTGCTCTGTCTCTGTATTTGTTTATGTTTATCATTTTGTAATGGTCTTTATTATCCATAAATAAGTGAGGTCATGTGGTATTTTTCTTTCATTGATTGGCTTATTTCACTTAGCATAATGCTCTCCATTTCCATCCATGCTGATGCAAATGGTAAGAATTCCTTCTTTTTTACAGCAGCAT